>LNAC01000033.1:1583412-1708697 GCA_002007465.1 Ailurus styani | reverse complement strand
TTTTTTCTGCTTCACGCCCAGGGGGGATCCAGGTACCAGGAGGGGGGTGGGGGTCGGCTACAGAATCTCTCCCTCCGCCCCTCCCCCCATGCTTGCTCATTCTCTCTCTCTCTCTCTCGCTCTCTCTCTCAAATAAATAAATAAATAAAATCCTTAAAAAGTAAAATAAAATAAAGGCCTTTAGGCTACATCACTGGTTTTCAACCTCTTTCTTAGCAGAATTACTCTACTGAATACAATTTTGCACATTACTCCAGTAATGACAATGACCAACATTAGCTGGGCAGTGTTCTAAGAGTTGTATGCGTAGTCACTCATTTATACTTCACAAAAAGCCCTCTGAGATAAGAACTAACATTATCCCCATTTTTCAGAGGAGGAAACTGAGGCACAGAGTGCCTAAGTTCACTCGACTAGTAAGAGTAGTGAAGCCAGATTGACTGTCTCTCCCGAAGCCCACAGTCTCAGCTGCTGTCTCTCTCTATGTGGTCTGGAGTTTGAAGGGCTGTGGGTGAAGCCCTCCCCTTTCCTGCTCAGATAAAATCCTTAGGTTTCACACATGACTTAGGGCTCAGTCTGAAAAGATCTCTTCCTAAAATTCAGTCATGTCCCTGGATCCTCTTTTCTCCTGAAGGTGTCAGGAGAAAGGGAGAAATGCGCCCAGCAGGCCTGTGGGGGCTCCCAAGTCGTATCTAGGCAGCACGCCCCCAGGTAGAGACAGCTGGCGCCGTTTCTGGTAACTGTGGTGTTGCTACGGTTGGGAGGGGCCCGCCAGCATGAGTAAACTGTGTCCTGCCACTTTGTGATGCAATCTGGAGAATGGGGAAAGAGAGCCTGGTGGCAAGAAAGGAAGGACTTGGCCGAAAGGCCAAGCGAAGCTTGGTAAGGTGCCCTGTGGGGGGAAGGGAGTGAGGAGGGGCTCCTGAGGCAAGCCAAGGTCCAGGGAAGCTGCAGGCATGGGGAAGCGGAGAGGGGAGGACCTCCCAGTTAAACCAGTGATGTCCCTGGCTAGGCTAGCATCCATTTGCGCCGTGCTCAGGCGATGTGATTAAAGGATTTCACTTAGGCTCAATAAGCAAACCAATGGCTCGCAAGCAGCGGTGTGCTGGTAAATGTTTAACAACCAGCTCTCCAAAAAACAGAACACTAATCTATAATGCTCGTTGACTTCCACAGTGAAAATACTCTTACGTGGTCCATGTCAAGCTACCAATGTGACAAATGTCACTGAGCCCGGAATGGGGAAGAGCTGGGCAGCCCCACACCATTGTGCTCGGGTTACGGTAGATGAAAATGACTCAAGGGCATAGATCATAGAAAACTGTACTAAAATAATCAGGAAGTGGTAAGATTTGAGCTCATCACCATTCATTACCTTTGCTTTTGATATAACGCATTTGATTTTTAATAAGTGCTGTGGCCAACAACCGACTCCCAGACTTCCTGAAGATCTGACGGTCAAGGCTAGAGAGCCGAAACACCTCTGCACTGGGGGGTCTGCTAAGGCAGCAGGAGGCGTGGCCACCCGCTGAGCCAGCCGCCCAGGAGGCCCCCGGGGCTCTGCCACGCCCAGGCTTCGGGCATGAGGGATCCACATGGCTCAGAACTCAGGGGCCCCCAACAGGAAGCAGGCGCTGAGAGAGTCTAGGAAATCATGTGCTCTGTTAATCCCAGCAGACAGCTCCCGTTCCCACGTACACTTGAGAAAAGGAAACACGCTGGCCAGGCGGGGGCCCCTCGGGAATTTTGGGGATGTTGCTACAACGGGCCATAAAAGCATCTGACTGTGGGAACGTCCTAGAGGGGCGGCAGCCCGAGAACAAGAGAAGAGGGGGTTGGGGACAGCAGAACCTACTGGAAAGGACCAGGAAGAGGCAATGATTCTGGGCTCACCACCTACCAGAGCCACCACAGCTGGATTCCCAGCCTTGGAGCAAGGGACTTCGTTGGAATTTCTGAAGGCTGAAAAATGTTGGGTTGAGGGCAAGGAAGACTGGGAAGAGGGAGACGAGGAAGGAAGGTGGCCAGCACTGCACCCTGACTCCCTGCTCTCGTGGGTGTGGAGTTTGCCGCACGGGCATCCCCACCTTTGCGAAGCAGGAGCACTGAGTGTGTGCCCAGGAGACCCCCAAGCTCCTCAACTCTCTAGCAGACCATTTCTCCCTCGCCTTCTGGCCAGCCCAAGTTTTGTTTTTGGTGTTTTTTTGTTTTTTGTTTAAGATTTTATTTATTTATTTCACAGAGATCACAAGCAGGCAGAGAGGCAGGCAGAGAGAGAGAGAGAGAGAGAGAGAGAAGGAAGCAGGCTCCCTGCCAAGCAGGGAGCCTGATGTGGGGCTCAATCCCAGGACCCCAAGATCATGACCTGAGCCAATGGCAGAGGCTTTAACCAACTGAGCCACCCAGGCGCCCCACAGCCCAGGTTTTAAGTGGGGTCTGAGGCCAAGAACAATCAAAAGAGGACCCACAGTGATGCTTCCAGAGGGATCAAATCTGTGAGAGAGGGCCTAGGAGGACTGGTGGCAGACTCAAGCCTGGCTGTGCCCTCGGCCCCTATGAGACTCAAGGACACAGGAGAGGCCAGGTCTAGCTTACCTCAGAGAGTCAGCAAGCCCCAAATCCTCACCGTACCACAGCCCACAGAGAAGGTGACAGCAGTGGCTGAGACAAGTAAGTGCGTGGCACTGAGAAACAGGAGGGCTGCCGGGCAAAATACAGGATGCCCAGTTAAATCTGAATTCCAGATAAACAACAAATGACTCTTGGTGTACATGTGTCCCAAAATTACTGCACAGGACATATTTATACCAAAAAATATTCATTATTTATCTGATATTCGCATTGAACTAGGTGTCCAGTTTTTTGCTAAACCTGGAAACCCTATAAATAGGTCGCTTTGATCCCCTGACATGACCCTCTGAAGCTTAGCCACCCTCTTTCCTCAAAGGCAAGACAAAGCTTTTACAAGACTGTTGTCCTCACGGACTTCCTGCCGTCCCACATGTCCCTCGGCATGCACTTCATTTCACGGCACAAGACAGGTCACCAGGACAACCAAGGTCAACATGAAATGTAGCACAAGTTTCTGCCCTGGGAGGCGACATGCCAGGCGCCCATGTTCACGTCACTCAGCCTGTGAGTTTGATAGCACTGTCGTCATCCACATTTTACAAACAAGAAAACTGGGCTCCAAGGGCCAGACCAAGGCAAGATATGCAAGATTTGAAACTTCTTTTTGCATTGTTGTACTCTTGTGTGACCAAAGAATCCTGTGCTCATGACATAACGTGTGGAAACTACAAATAAGTAAAAAAGAAGCCAAAACATGGCACACGGTTTCACCCCTACACGGAGTTCCTGCTAAGAATACGTTGACATCAATATTCGCAGAGATCCCTACTTCGAAGAGGAAGATGCACGGTTTCTCTTCTTTGGAGATACTTTTCTCCTGTGCCAAGAGAGACAAAGCTGCCCCCCGCCTCCCAGGAAGGACCACCACTGCCTCTCTAGAAGTTGCGGGAAGGCCATCCCAGCCTGCCCTCTATGTCATCTTTTAAACTCACACCTCTGTCTCTGTTTAGACCCAGGCGTGGCCTTGCTCTTATGGCTGTAACAAGACACTGACTGATCCTGGTCTAGGGGATGCCCTCCACCCCCCACTCCCTTCAGGTGACCCTTTCCCTTTGTGCTCTTTCAGTATGACGTTTCTCCACATGTTAACATTCCATTTGTGGTGCCTGAAGATTGGCCAGGGTCCAACCCACAAGTATGGGTCACACTGTCAGGTCTCAGGGGTCTGAAGGCAACCGAGCCCCCAGACAACTCCTGCCCAGAGCCATCCCTCCACCACTCCACCCTGCATTCTCATGTCAGCATATCTGGCTTTGGCCCAATTCAGACTTTCTATTCTTTGTATTTGAAATCAATTCCTGCAAGTTTGGTGGATCGCTATTTCTGGGAAAAGGGAAAGAATAGTGGACAACATGGTGAAGGGGGGAGGGAGCGGCAGCGTGAACAGACCTTGCTACCTTCTTTATTCCTTTCAACACTCTCCTCTTCTCTTTTGCTCTCCTTTTCAGAGAAGCATTAGCCGAATCTCCAAGGAAGACAAAATAAACGGGAAGTTCAGAAGCAGAGGGAAGTTTAGGCTTACCACATTCTCCCCAGTTCAAGAACATCTTGTTGTTTTAAAGTCAGAATGCATCTTATAATGGATGTGAACATTTGATGTGGTAACCAGTCCTTTTGCCCTGGATATGTGGTGATTAAATGAACAATGGCATCTTAGAAAGCAGGAAATGTGACAGCTGTTCAACCCACTACAAAGATCAGAGACTCACACATTTATCGTCCCAAACCCCACAAAATGATGAAAAGCATACAAACAAAGAAAGGTGTCACCCACTAAATGGAAAAGAGACCAGGAGGGAAATTTGGGGAAGAAGAGCGAGGAAGTCTATATTCCTCCAGAGAGAAGGCACCCAGGGGAAAGGTGGGAACCCTCTGGACTGCAGGGGTACTGGGTTCTATTCCTGAGGAAGGGGGGGGTGCTAACAGAAACGGGGTCTGGAAGACAGAGTGCATAGCAAGCTGCAGACCCTCCAGATGCCCCCTCCTTAATCCACAGGGCCAGGCATCCCACCAGGAGATGGAAAATGGCCCACGGTGCTCAGTCATGTTCAGATGTGAGGCATCTGGATGAATACATTGCAACGTCTCCCTGACCCTGGCCCGGCACACAGCAGCCAGAAGGCGCCATCCCATCTGCCCCAAACCTGCTCCAAACCTACCGCTGGCCAGGGCGGAGAATGTCCAATTCTGACACTTGGGGTCCACTAACAAAAGGCCAACTTACTGCTGATCTACCTTCCCGGGAAGCCTACCCATGAACAAGCCTGCCCTATTCCCACCCCACAGTCACATGGGGCTGCCCATCAGCACTGCAGTAAATTCACAAATAAGAAGACAGGGTCAGGGGCACCCAACACTGAGAAAAGGTATCAGTGTGAGAACTCCAGAACAAAGCAGGTGCAGAGAAAAGAGACAATGCAGAAAGCAGAAGAAAACATCCAAAGCAAAAGCGATTAAATTTTAAATTAAAATTTTGCCACAATGATTAAATTTTCAACGACCATCAAGTATCAATAGCTATAGATCGATCTCTAATTATCTTCAATTAATTCATCAAAGATCAGCAATCAAAGCATATACAAAAACACAGAAGTCAATCTCAAAGAAATACAACCACAAGAGATAAAAATGGCTCTATGGGGGGAAGGCTATGGCCGGGGCTGCTCTTTTTCAGCATTTTTTAAATTAAACCTTTAATTTGAGGTAATATGTATAGATTCCTGTGCAGTTGTAAAACATAACACAGACACCCCACATACTCTTCACCCAGTCTTCCCCAATGGTAGCATCTTATAAAAGTGTAGTAAAATATAATACATACTACATACTGCCTGTATATCGATGTTGATCCCATCAAGATAGAGTCAAGACTCATCAGAGCAGGATTCCTGCCCTATCCCACTCCTTAACCCCCAGCATCCTCGAATAAGTCCCCCATTTCCATGATTTTGTTACTTCACGAATATTATATAAATGGGGGCGCCTGGATGGCTCAGTCAGTTAAGCACCTGCCTTCAGCTCAGGTCATGATCTCAAGGTTCTGGGATCGAGCCCCACAACAGGCTCCCGGCTCAGCAGGGAGCCTGCTCCTCCCTCTCCCTCTGCCTGCTGCTCCCCCTGCTTGTGCTTGCTCTCTCGGTCAAATAAATAAAATATTTTTTAAAAAAGAAAGAATACAGAATAATATAGTATATCTCCTTTGGTGATGGGCTTTTTCTTTTTTTACTTAGCATAATCTTCTGAAGTTTCCTTCAGGTTGTTGTGTATGTTACTAGTTTGCTCCTTTTTACAGCTGAGGGGTACTCCAGGGCAGGGACATACCACGGTTTGTTGAACTGTTCACCTACTGATGAACATCTGGCTCATTTCCAGTTTCTGGCTATTATGAATAAAGCTGCTGTAAACATTATGGTACAGGTTTTTGGGTGAACACACATTTTCATTTCTCTGGCATAAATACCCAGGAGTGTAATCTGCTAGGACATATGGTAAGTGCATGCATAGTTTTTAAAGAAATTGCCAAATTGTTTTCCTATCACATTTTTCATTCCCACCAGCAATACAGGAGTGATTCAGTTTCTCCAGAGCCTTGCCAGCATTTAGATATGTCTTTATTTTCTATTTTAGCAATTTCGATAGGGGTGCAGCGACAGTGTTGTGATTTTAATGCACATTTCCTTAAAGACCCGTGATACCGAACACCTTCTCATGGCTAATTTGCCGCCAAAGCCTACCTGGTGAAATCTTTGTGCATGTCTTTTCCTCATTTCTAATTGGATTCTTTGTTTGTTGATTACTATTGCATTTGAGAGATTTTTACTTATTGTAGATAGAAGGCCCTTGTCAGATAAGTGTCTAAAAAGTTTTCTCCCAGGTTGTAACTTACCTTTTTACCTTATTAACAGAGTCTTTCAGGGCCCAAAAGTTTTTAATTTTGATGAATTCCAAAGTATTGGTTTCTTTTTCTTTGTGCATGGTGCTTGTGGTGTTGTGTGTAAGACTCTGCCTAGCCTTAGATCCTGAAGATTTTCTCCTGTGTTTCCCTTTAAATATATCACTTTATGTTTAAATCCATGTTCCACTTTTTAAACATTTACTAGAGATCTCAAGTAAAACCAGCTGGGCACATTTTCTTTTTTGGAAGACTTAAATTACAGTTTTAATTTATTTCATAGTTGTAGGAATATTCAGGTTATCTATTTCATACTGGTGAATTGTGTAGTTTGTGTTTTGGAGGATTGGGTCCATTTCATTGAAACTGTTGAACTGTGTAAAACTGTTTTAGTGTCCCCTTATTATTCTTTAATGACAGCCAGATCTGCAGTTAAATTCAGTATTTCATTTCTGGTGTTAGTAATATGTGCCTTCTCTATTTTTGTCGTTGTCAATTTTGCTAGAAGTTTACCAATTTTATTGATCTTTTCAAAGAACCAGCTTTTTCTTTCATTGGTTTTTCTCTATTGTTTGTTTTCAGTTTCACTGATTTCTGCTCTTTGTTATTTCCTTCCTTCTGCTCTCCCCTGGGTTTATTTGGTTGTTCTTTTTCTCTAGTGGGTAGGATTTTAGATTACTGATTTGAAATCTTTTCTGCTTTCTAATGTAAGCATTTAGGGCTGTAAATGTCCCTCGTGGTGCTGCTGCTTTAGTCACATCCCACAGATTTTGATATTTTGTCTTTTCATTTTCATTCAGAATTAAGCACTTTTTAATTTCCTGAGACTACCTCTGTGACAAATGAATTTCTAAGTGTTCTGAGAATTTACTGCTAATTTTCTGTTACTGATTTCTAATTGGATTCCATTGTGGTCAGAAAATACACTCTATGGTTCCAATCGCTTGTTGAAGATTGTTTTATGACCCAGAATAAGGTCTATCTTGGTAAGTGATCCATGAATGCTTGAAAAAACTGTGTATCTTGCTGCCATTGGGTGGACTGTTCTGTAATGTCAATTAGATCCTCTTGACAGATGGCATTGTTCACTCTTCTATATTCTTGTCGAATGTCTATATAGTAGTTTTACATAATGCTGTGTGAGGAATATTAAAGTCCCTGACTATAATTGTGTATTTTTTAGGTTTTCAGCTTGATGAGCTTGGCCTGATTTATTCTGAAGCTTTGGTGTTTGGTGCATTTACATTTAACACTGCTATCCTCTCTGTGTCCCGATTCTCTTCTCACTAACCAATGTCCCTCTAGTCCCCAGTGTTCTGCTTTGTGCTGAAGTTTACTTTATCTGATATTAACATACCCCCTCTTTTCTTATTTGATGTTTCCATGGTATATTTCTTCCATCCTCTTACTTTCAATCCACCTATATAGTTAAATTTAATGTGATTACCTTATAAATGAGCATATAAGACAAGTAGTTTCATGGTGTTTTTGTTCTTTATCCTGCCAATTTCTGTCTTTTAATTGCTGAATTTAGATCATTTACATTTGATTTGAACACCTCCTTTCTTACTCCATTGGTGACGGATTCCCATGCTAATGTTATAGGGATGGCAAGAAACACTTAACACCCAACATGGGTCAGATGAGATTAACAGCAGTTTGCCAACAACTTACACTCACAGCCTGGGGAAGTAGGACTCAGGGCCACACGGGGCGTGCAGTCTGGAATACAGTGAACCAGCAGGGGCCGTGGGAGGCAGACTTTGTAGTAAAAAGAGTAAGGGATGACCCTTGTATCCTGTGGCATGATGTTATGAGTGTGTATGAATACTCCAGGCAAGGGTTGAAGCCTGCTATTCGGGGGTAAGCAGGCACTGTGTCTGACCCCCAGGATATAAGGAGGGTTGACTGGCTGGAGTACTTTAATGCCAAGATGCATCAGAATTAAATTTCTGACTACCAAAGATAAATAAACAAGTCTGAAAGAAGCGAGAGAGAAATGAGGCGTTACCTACCAGGAGACAGCAACGTGAATAATAGTGATTTCTCCTCTGAAATCATGGAAGCCAGAAAGAAGCAACACCACATTATTAACGAGTACCAAAAACAAAAAACCCTTAAAATTGGCAATCCAAAATTGAATGTCCAGCAAAACTATCTTACAGGAATGAAGGGGAAATCAAGACCTTCTCAGAGGAAGGAAAACTTCACCAGAAAATCTGTCCCAGTGGCATACCATTCAATAATGACTTAAGGAATCTCTCTAAACATAAAGAAAATGGTAACAGAAGGAGTCTAGCACTTAAGGAAGGAAGAACAGTGCAATGGGTAAAACTTCTCAGGAGTTTTAAAAATTATGTCAAAGAAAAAAATACTACAACTTGCTCCTGCTGGGTGTGGAAGTGTGGGAGATCAGCTCTCCACCTGGTTTTCAGTGGGGGAACCAGAGTGCCGCCTGCTCCCAGCAAGGGGAGGGTAGGGGTGGAATCAGAGAGTCCTCACCAGCTTGCACCTACAGGATATGGAACATACATACACATTAGTACTGCTCCCATCCTGGAACGGGGGACAGGTTTTCTGTCAAGAGTTTGCTGTAGGGAGGGTACTATGCAAAGGTTTTCTGTTCTGCTAGGCTGCTCACTTCCCAGTCTTTTGGCTAGGGGAAGCAGGCTTTTCTTGGAGTTTTTTGCTTTTTGGTTTTGTTTGTTTGTTTGTTGCTTATATCTCTTGGTGGTTCTGAGTTACAAACCTCTCCAGCACTCTGTCCCACTTAGAAGGAAAACAAACCAACTAACCAAACTTCCCACCATGTCCTTCCTCAAGCTTGGACAACCCTGGGCAGTCCACCTTCTCCTTGTCCCCTTTCAGAGACTTCCTATGTTTGCTGTATTATGTCCAAGGATATTTCTGGTTGTCAGAGAAAAGATGTGGGAGGACTGGAACTACTCCATTTTGACTGGAACTAAAATCCAGCAAATACTGAAGTTGAAGAGGAAACAATATTGCCAAGAGACTATCCTAATGTTATTCTATCTAAAACATCCTATATAGAATTATTTTCAGCAGAGCCTGTGAAATCCTAAAATTCCGATTTCTCATAACTACTTTAAAATCATCCCATCAAGGAATGCCCCAGTAAACTACTAATCTCTTTTCTTCAACTGTCATAATAAGGTCTCTTGTTTCTGCCTGATTTCACATTGGGCTTCAGATTTTCTTCTTTTATTTCTTCCCCTCCCAACGCATCTCATGGAAGGTAAACAACCCATGTTCTTAGTGCACATTCACTGGGCTTCTTAAGAGGAAGATGGAGCAGGGTCTTTGCTTGAATTTTTAAGTGGTCTCCCATAATCTTTCTTGCTATTAGACTGGAACCACAAGGAACTATGGAATAAAGGTCATTTTTCTTCAGTTCCTTTTCTGGAGAAAACAGTGTCTGCCTTTTGTTTGAGGTGAGATGCACCATTATCCCAACTGAAATCAGAAACTTGTATTGATGCTTACAGTTTCTCAAAGCCATTTTGTTTGTAATTACTTCATATTCAAAAGCATCAAGAATGTGCTCTCCTTTATGCCATTTTTTTTAAGCTGGATTCAACATGCAGCACTTGTTCTTTGGAGGTATGGGACAATTCTGGAATAAATATGTGCTTTTGCTCAGTTTCTGGGTTTTTAAATACCCAAACACCTGCTCTCTCACTTACACCACATTATTTTTCTAGAATTCTTTCTGAAAAGTATGTCATAATTGTAGCTGGTCTTTTGGTTCAATTTTTTAAATTTAATCATGTGTGGAACCTATCTAATGCTGCATTTTTAAATTCATTTTTTGGGCCTATTTCTTTCTTATTCCACACACACAAGAAGAATACCTTGACTATGGTAGGCCACTCCGTCTGAAGTGTCGATGTAGGCAATTTAGAAGGCTAGCTTACATATCGTCACATTCCCACAAGCAACATCTATCATTTCCTTTGGTTCTCTGCTTTCACGTGGATTTGAGCTGGGGTAACCCTGTCTTTACCGTTTGTTGGATTCTCGGTTTAAGCTGAGTTTGCTCTGGATGCTAGATGGCTTATCTGCATCAGAAAAAAATGCAGAGCTCCAGAAGAGAGTGATTTACAAAATGCACTTGCTCAGGTGATGGAGCAATGCTTCTACATCCAGCCCACGTCCTCGCCCTTCACAAAGGAACTTTCTGAGCTTACGACTTGTTTTCCATGCACCGACTCTGTTCCCCCCAGCTCTTCTAGAAGCATCTGACTTCTCCAGGAAATACAAGTCTTTGAGGTTGCCACTGCTGCTGTTCAGTCATTGAATCCATGGTCCTTAATAGCTTTCCAATGAAAACTTCTCCTCTGTTTGCCCACATGGAGTTTGCAGCCTTCCTTAGCTGAATGCCGGCACGTCTGGGGTGAGGCACCCTGGTGCAGGCGGGACCCGCCCATTCTGAACTTGGACAAGAGAAAACCAACCCACGGCTGGTACCAGTTTTGCTTCCTTTTCCTTTGAAAAAAGTGACATTTTATCTGAGGAGTTACATTAGCTCTCCCTCCCAGAGCTTTAATGTCTGTTTGCAGCTTTTCAGATATGATGCCAGAAGGCACCCAAAGGAAACGCACTTCCTCCAGGCACTTGTTTGAAAATTTTTTCAGTTCTTTATCCATTTTCCTAGATTTAGAAGATGGCATCCTTTTTGTTTTTTGTGTTGTTTACGTAGATTCTGTCCTGGAGATGCTCTCTGCAATGGGTGCTTGTGGCTTGGGATGTGTGGTGGCTATCAGCACCCAGAGATTGAGTCCAGAGAGGGTCCTCTGTGCTGGGTCCTCGCAATTGTGACACCCGTCCACTCCGCCACTCTGGCCCCTTCCTCAAGGCCCTGGCCCACTGGCCTCCTTCCTGCCCCCGGAAATACACTGACTCTGTGCTCTGGCCCTCACACTTTTCGTTCCTCTGCTAGAATGCTCTTCCTCAGATCCTCACAGGGCAAGCTGCCCTCACCATTCAGGACTTCTCCTTCATATACACCTATCACCACCACTCCCAGCCCATTATTCTACGTTGACTCTTTTGGGGTGGGAAGGATGGTCTGGGCAGCTCTTATTAAAATTAAATTACCCCATGTGCTTACTGGTTCGGTGCTCAACATCTCGCTTCCTTAGAAGGTGAATGCTGTCCAGGCAGTAACTGTGACCCCCCTCTCTTCTCAGCCATGTGTGCATCATAATGCCCAACAGATAAGGAGCAAAGTGTAAGTGTTTGTTCAGATAAATTCTGTAGAATCCAAGTGAAATTATTTGAAAGGAAACAAATGAAACTATCCAAAACTAGGTATATTTTTGGCTTGATCTGAGAGATTGTTAGGAGAAACAAAGATGTTAAAATTAAGTGTTTGACATGAATTGCTCTGGGCTTGCACCTAGAAAGGAACATTCTATTAAAGCTGGATTCAGCAAAGGAAGAAGAGTTACCTGTCTGCCTCCTCTACTTGCTTTCCTCCAGTGTGTCATGCATTCCAGCCAGATCTCTGCCAGGGAAGGGAAAATGGGATAAGGATACCCTAATTCCTGTCTTCAACTCCCCTGCTGTCTAGACCCATGGTCCGCACAAAGACAAGGACACGCACCTGGGGGCCCCGGGAGCACAGAGGAGAATAAGTCACCAGAGATCAAGCTGCACTGAGGTGTCAGGAGATGGCTGAAGAATGCCAGCTATGGGGAAGCATCCAGGAGACCAGTCCCAAGGGGAACGCACAAGCAGCAGCAAAGTTCATGGGCATATATGTTCAGGCAAAGAGAAAACAGTCCAGGAACAGAGGCGGGAGCAAGAGACCAGGAGACCGGCATCAAGATGGGGTGGGTGGCCTGTACAAGCTACAGGGTGCCTGTGGGCCCGGGGGGTGGGGGGCTGCCCTTTTCTCTAGTATTGTTATCACTGTTGATGATAAGAGCGGTGGACATTCAATGAATATTTATTTTTGCCGGTCATGGTGACACATGACATACCTGGTCTTGGTTTATCCGTCATGACAGTGTGACAATGTGGGAACCATTATCCACTTGATCAATGCAAAATGAAGCCTTCGACAGGTTGGCTGACTGTCCCAAGGTTGCACAGCTAATAAGGGGCAGGTCTGGGCCAGAACTCAGGTCTGTCTCCTCTGGATATGTCAGAGGGCCTGGACAGCGCAGCAAGCTCACAGATCCAAAAAAATTCCCCTCAGGGTCTCTCACTCAGTTCCTCTGTCTGTGCCCAGGCTAGGCCTGGCCTGGCCTGACCTTAACATGCCTGTACGGGAAGCTCGGGACTGGTTTCAGACGAGGGAGGATGGCAGCCGTGCAAAGATGGGCACAAGGAAAGCACGTAATCAAACAGAAACCAAACTGGGCCCTACATGCCTAGAGCAAGAGCGTCTGGAAAATCAAAAGGCCAATTTGAGTTTGGCAGAAATGCTAATCGTAACAGAAAACAATTTTGTTTGGGGTGTTTGTATGTTGGGTTTTTCGTTTCTGTTTTTTGCATTTGTTGATTTTATTGTGTTTCTTAAACCATTTATCTGTAGCAATGCTGTGAGATTTTTACTATTTGCCTGAAATCTATCTCAAATGGGCATCAAAGTTGCTGCTGCACTCACGAGTCGCTTCTGGCATTTGTAAGACAAGACTTCCATAGGATAAGGCAGGTGACTCGTCTAAGATCAGACACTTGTCTACTGCAAACCCTGGATGGAAGGAGAGGCCTAGGGACATGGGGAGGGGAAGAGCTGGGAAAATCTGTAACAGAGGAAACGAGGGTGGGGGGTGGGGAAGAAAGAAGAAAACCTCCCACATCTGTGAACGAGGTCTACTGGCTCTTGAGAGGTCCTGGGCTGCCTCGCTAGTGAAGTCTGGGGTGTGAACACACCCAAAATCCTGGTCTGAAACTTAATGAGAAATCCAAGAACACAGAGAAGAGCCAAAGGAAGAAACCAATGACAAGAAACAAGATAGAAAGAAAAGTATATTCTGGAGAAGGATGAGAAGACCTTCATGAGAAGCACATGATGGTGAATAACAGCTTTTTAAATTTCTACCAAGTAATTTTAAAGCCATGTGAATTTCATAAATCAGGCGGTCGTGGTTCAGATGGAAAGACACATGTCCAACCACAGGGGTTTATGGAGGCCACAGTGGACACTGAAACCTCTCCTTTATGAAAGATCCTCAAGGACAAGCTGACCCAACACCTGCCTGGGGTGGGGGTGGGGGGTTGTTGCTGCAACCCCAGAGATAAATGAGGGGGTGTATTCGTGTGGCTCTCCTAACCTTGTCTGCCTCTGTGCAGAAAGAGATGAATGGGCAGTCCATTTGGAGAGCCAAAGGGCAGTGCAGTGGAAAACAATCTGAGTGATGAAATCTCACCACCAAAACCCCCCTGAGAGGCACACAAAGGTGTGAGTACAGCCTGTGCTTAAAAAAACAACAAAAAAAAAAAGAAGAAAGAAAGAAAGAAAAAAAGTCCATATAGATAGAGAGGTGTGTATGTGTAGGGAAAAAATGCAGCCCAAAGGTTTTATAGATCATTGTAAAGAACCTAGTTTTTGTGTTGGGTGGGGATGCTCATTATTAAGAATAGCAAACAAAGAAAAGAAAGCATTCAATGACAAGAGTGTGTCATGAATCAGAGGTCTCGATTAATCTGGTTTTGTACTCCTGATAAAATGATTGGTAGGCTATAGTCTTTAAAAAAAAATAGCAGTTAAAAAAAAATGGAGTTCAATCTCTGGGTGAAATGGTGATGAGAGATTTTTACTTGTCCAAGTTTTCTCAGATGAGTGTGTTGTATATTCATGATCAGAGATAAGCAAGAAGGAAGGTATTTTAAAGGAAAAGTCAACACGATGGCTCCTCATTTAGGCCTTCCACTTCTCAGTCTAATTTTTATCAGTCTCCCAATTGTACCAGTTCTTAGGCATCGGGTTTCCTCTTGAGTGATCGGACATTTCCTAAGCCGGGCCCAGTTCTCCTGAGAACGTGCAGCAGCCCAGCAGCAAAGCCGAGGATGCCTGGCCGTGTCTCTGGCCTCAGATTCCTGCTCTGAATGCCAATGTCTAACCCACAGTGTGTTTTTCCAAGCCAAGGCGCCTTCTCGGGAGTGGGCTCATTGCCACACTGGCTGGGGAGAATCACTGTCCAGCCCAAGCCATTCAGCTCAGACACTGGCCCCTGGCCAACGTCCGTCCCGTGAGCCCAGGGGCTGCCAGTCTGCTGGGGTCAGGAAGCTGTCATGAGCTGGCGGAAGTCTGGAGCACACACAAGCTCACTCTGAGGTCCTCTTATTCTCTGGGTGTTTACAATTCTCTCTCAAAAGACACAATGCTTTCCTACATAAAATTACTTATGGCAGCAAAAGTGAAAAACAATGTCGCTCTCCTTCCTTCCCGTAGACACAGAGAACTTCAAGGTTGTCTCCATCACAAGTGGGCAGCAGAGCTTAAGAGCTGGGGTGGCCACCAAGGGGAGATCAGAGCTCCCCCACAAATGGAGATTTGTTGTCATTGCATTCCCTACAACAGAAAGGAGCATGGCCTCCTGTCAAATGAGGACTTCTGTGTCTGCAGACTGTAGAACAGGAATGTGTTTGGAAATCCCAAGTGGGTCCGGGCAATCCCGGGGGGGGGGGGCGGTCACTACAGACCTGTCTCTCCACCTGGCTCAACCACTTCCTTGGTCTGGCCTTGAAAGAATTCTATCACCTCTTGGAGCTTCAATTTCGATCTCTATGAAATGACACAGTCATAATACCATCAGGGCTGGGTGAGGATTAAACACATAGACATCAACTGGCATACAGAATGCCCTCAAAAATTGCTGGTTATTATTGTTATCATCTGCATTTCTAATGGTGCATGTTGAGACAATGAGGCTCACTGGCCAAGGAAGACTGGGATAGGAGGGCAGAGCACTGGCATGAGTGATCACTGCTCCTCCCGACAACCCCGTGTAGAGTGCCTCAGGAAGAAAACCAACCAGTGACCCCCTTCTTGGGTCATTTGTGTCATGAGATCCTGATGCAGACTGGAATTCGAGTTGGGAAAATCATGTCATCTCCAATGCTCCTCATTTCATTGAGGACAGAGTATGAGCTCGATGGTGGGTCAGGAGGAGCAATGGGGTAATTTTGGACAAATAGCTTATTATATCTGAGGATAAGTTTCCTCATTTCTGAAGTCTAGACCAGAGATTAGATGCTGAAAATAAAAGTTCATTATAAACAGTCAGGTAGCTCTCAGACACAACTGGATTCTAATATCCCACCATCCAAACCACACGTGTGGCTTCTCAAGAGACCCTGGAAACGTGTGGATGCTGACATTCTGTGTTTAAGGGAACTGTCAGGGATGGTGGGGAGGCCAATAAAAATCCACCGGGAGGTAGTCCACACCATTGCAGCTGGTGATTCAGCTAACATTTCTGGAACACAAACCACACACCAACACCCTGCACGACGGAGCTCTAGGCCCTCTGCGTCTGATGGAGAGAGGTGGACTAAGCAGGACCTACCCATGTGGGAAGTCAAATACAAGTGAAGATAGTCCTCATGTTGGAAATAATACTAGTCAGAGAAAAGTGCTAGGATTAAGTACCACGGAACTAGTATCACTAGTAATAACACTTGGTATCACTAGGTAGGTTAAGGTTTTGTATGCACACTTCCTTCTTGCTGAAATGCGCCAGGCCCGTCTTTCATGTATCATGCATCTTTGCGATACCACAGAGTGAGGATTGTAAAATAAGAACCTGACTCAAAAGAAAAAGGCAAAATCCAATATAACGAATCTCAACAGGATACAGGAATTGTGTAGATTGCTTAGAGAACAAGAACCTGATACACACAAGACTCAGGATTAGAGATTTTTAACTATATAATCCTGTTGCTTCTAATTATTGCTCAAAATTCAGAAACTGTAAAAGATGAAAATGTTCAGCTACCTTTAAAAACAACAACTTTGGGGGGAGGCTGGGTAGCTCAGTCGGTTAAACATCCGACTCTTGATTTTGACTCAGGTCATGATCTCAGGGTCATGAGATCAAGCCCCACATCAGACTCCACACTCAGTGGGAAGTCTGCTTGGGATTCTCTCTCCCTCTGCCTCCCCCATGTGCACACATGCTCTCTCTCTCTCAAATACATAAGTAAATAAATCTTTAGGAAAACCACTTTTTCATGGCAAAAAAAAAAAACATGGGCAAACACAAAAGATGAACATCAAATGAAGACAAAACATTGTAATTCGTAACTTAGGCAAGAAATAATTGCCTTAACGTATAAAGAGCTCCTAGGAATCAATAAGAGAAAGAATAAAACCCAACAGATGAAGGAGCAAAGAACATGAGGAGACACTTCACAGAAAAGGAAGAGAAATGGTCCTTAAACATATACAACCAGCATTGAGGCACCTGGGAGGCTCAGTCAGTTAAGCATCTCCCTTCAGCTCAGGTCATGATCCCAGGGTCCTGGGATCAAACCCCGCATCAGGTTTCCTGCTCAGTGAGGAGTCTGCTTCTCCCTCTGCCTCTCCACACCCCCCCGCCGGTTTGTGCTCTCTCTCTCATTCACTCTCTCAAATAAATAGATAAAATCTTAAAAAATACATAAAACCACCATAATAAAAATTAAAACTATGGAAATAGCATTTTCTACCGTTAGCATTAGAAAAATTCCAGTAGTATACTGAAGCTGGCTCTAATGAGCCCACGGGAACCAACTGTGAAATTTTTAGGCCTATTAGCAAACTGGTCATTGAATGCAGCCATTACTAAGATTTTAATTTTATAAACTTATAATTCATGTGTTATATTAAAAACAAAGGAAGTAAAACACAGAACTTTCTAATTCTATTATACATTTCAGTACTGCCTGTGCTAACTTCATCTCTGGTATCTGTGTGGTAGAAATAGCATGCGAGGGTGTGTTATTGCCCATCTCTTCTTCCCAAGTCCACGGTCAGGAACATCATGGTGGTAGTTTGAGATCAGCCTGAGTGCAAGTGGTGACACTGTGGAAATCAGCAGACACTACAAATTGGGGCTTTTCCATTTTTTATTTTTGCCTGTGTGGGGGTGCTTTTTAGAGAGGGGGTTTCTTAAACATTTACCAGCACTCCCCTGCAGAATCCCAAACGTTAACAACACTGGAAAGGCCGGGGAGAGAGCAAGCACTGTCATTCAGTGCTGGTGGGAGGGTCCAATATGACAGAACCCTGTGAGGGGCAATTTAGCAACGAGTACCAAAATTAGAGTTTGATACTCTGCCCAGCACTTCCCCTTCTGAGAATCGATCCGACAGCTCTCCCTGCATGTGTGTGAAAGGAGGGGATTGTGGGCTTATCCAGCAGGACCTGGAATAGCAAAAGACATGAGTTGCCAGGATCCTTCACAGGGGACAGCTGAAACCACACCCAGTCCATCCCGACATCAGTCTCCTATGCACCTGTGACAGAGAAGAGCTTTCAGGAGAATGAGATGGAAAGACCTCTAAGGCACAGTGCTCGGAAAGAGCAAGGCAGGACACTTCTTGTTGGTAAAAGGGAAAGAACACGAATGTATTTTTGCTTATTGGTATTTGCATACAGGAACGGTAAAGGATAGACGAGTACTAATTAAAACTAGTTACCAGGTTCAGGAAGTGGTTATGGGGCTTATGAGATGGATGGGGGAGAAACTTGTTTCTGTATCCATTTTAATATAGTTTTACTTTTTAAACTATGTGAATATATCATCTATTCAAAAATGTTTTCATTAATAAGTCATCTTTTTGTGATGTGATTTATCAGGATGGAATCTGACATATGGTTGGTTGCAGCTTTCCACAGTATGTAAAATTTGGAATACCTTCTTTGTCAATAGAGAAAAAGAGAGAATTCTGTTTTGATGCTGTGGTCCTTGACACAAATATGTTTACTAGAAAACTTAGAAAAAAGCAAACATCAACAGCAAAATGATTAAAGTCTGTGTGTAAGATGTGCTCACTGTTGGTTTGCAATCCTTTGCAATCCACAGAAATTATAGGATTTATTTCGTGATAGGGCCAGAAGGGATCGTCTATGACCGCACTGAGATGCATTATGGTATTTTCCTGCCCCAGAAGCTGAGAAGTACCAGTGTGGCCTTCTGGCGAGTCAGAAAGTGGAGCGGTAAGATTATGAAGCTGCAGATGTGCGGGCAGGTGGGGCAGAAATCCCAGCAGCTTTGCAGGTGGTGCCTGGAGCAGAGCCGGCTGCAGTCTTCAGCATTCTGTGAGCCAGCTGGTGCTGCCATGTCCCAGAGCCACAGGCCCCTCCCCATTCCAGGGCCTGCCACCTGCCAATGTCCCATGCTGCTCGCAGGCCAGGCCCACACCTGGAGACATCAGTCAATGATGGAGTCCCTCCTTTTATGGACATCAATGTGACAGTGGCCTTTGCAGTTCCTGAGCAGAACGGCATCCCCAGCCACACAGAGGGAACTGTGTATCTCTCCAGGGTCCCCTCAGCCCTACAGTGGAATCCATCTCCTTCCCTTGTCTGCCAAGATCAGGTCCTCAACTTCCCACCTTCTCCATTACCACGACAGCTATCTCTGTGCCATGAACATGTCATGCTTCTTGCCTCAGGGCCTTTGTACTTGCTCTTCCCTCTTCTCCAGATCCTTTTCATGACTCAGGAGTTAAGAGTTTGGTCTCTGGAATCAGACTGTCTGTCTGTTTTGGTGCCTAAGAAAACCACAGGCGGGGACAAGCTCATGGGACCTTGATGTTTCTGGAGGAAGCAGTGGACTCTTATCCCAAACTAAGGCTCAGTAGGCTCAGCATCTCCTCAACGGACCTACAGAATGGGGGTGGGGGAAGAAGCATACATTTTCCTGCCTGATACTTTGCCTTAGTCAGTAGCATTTTACTCTTTCTGTCCTCCCTAATTAGCTAAAGATTGGTCTCTCCTCAAAGACCTGGCTTCTGCCTTATGAAATCTCAAAGTGAGATGAAGAGGGAGAGTCTTGGTCCAAGACACTGAGGAACTACCAGCTTCTCTTCCAGCGACGGTAACAAAGGCTCCAGGTGAGCTATCCATCTGATTCCGTGGGACAGCCTGGGCTTGCCATCCAGTGGGACATCGTCCTGGCTGCAGCTGGATGGGCAGCTCACCTGTGCCTTCGGGGGTGCAGGTTTACACAGCAGCCGGACTCCTAGCAGGGTGCTGTGGACCTGGGGGAGTCATCAAGGATGGCAGGAGAACCTTGGGCTTGCCTGGAGGGAACAATGATTCTGTTTTCTTTCAGAAGAAATGGGTGGAATGTAAGAAACATCAGCACCACTAGAACAAAGATGATATAATGAAGGTGAGGTCTTCGCAGGTCCCGGCAGCCCTATGAGGTCAACATCTCCGGGATTTACATGCAGGGACATGACCATTGGGTTTTGTTTTTTTTTTTTAATTGATGCCTGTAAGTAATATACATGCGGAAAACGAGGAGCAGGTTTTTTTTAAGTTTATGGTAAGAAAAAGGAATAGGAAGGAGGCAGGAGAGGAAGGGAAAGAAACAGCTGCTTTGCTTACAGACAACAGTCAGGACCCAGTGACTGTGTGGAGACAACACTTTCCGGGTCATGACGCCCACTGGGAAGGATCCAGAAGGGGACTGTGGCTGGGGTGTGAAGTCATGAAGGCCACCTCTCCCCAAAATGCTTTAGACTGATTCCACTGCCGGTGACTGCCAGACTTGGGAACTAGCAGGACAAAGGGTGCCGTCCATTGAGGAAGACTAGGTCAGGGTGAGAAGGCAGAGATGAGCAACCACCTTTGCTGGAAGTCAGAAATGCCAAGGCCGCTGAGGTACAGCCCTACCAGGGCCACACGAGGGGGCCGGCCACAGGACTAGGAATTTCAGCATGATGTGGTGAGAACAGGGATCAGCTGTGCAGCGAACCATGGGAGCACAGGGAGGTCCGGAGCCCCATGAGGGTCGTGTGTAGTCAGGACAGACTCCCTGGAGGAAGTGGCATTAAAGCCCCCAAGGATGCAGTAGACACAGGTGTGGCTGGAGGGCAGAAGCCTCAAAGGAGGCACCACTTCTCCCATTTCCTCCCATTTGCTGGGAGGAAAGTGAGCTGTCAGACCCGGACAGCACTTTTCCAGATCATTCAGAAAGTTCAGGCAGGTTTGACCTGAGTAAGAGCCTAAGGGAGAGCAGTGAGGCTGTGATTTTGCAGGTCAGCCTACAGAGACATCCACACCACTGTCTTCCCCCTCCTAGCAGGGAAACAGCCAGACCCAGTGTTTATGAGGACTCAGCAACAGCCCCTTGACCTGGGCGGGGGGAAACGGGCAGAGCCTAGAGTGCATGGCCAGGGGCTCCTGGTAATTATATGACTGTGGAGAGACTCCCCCATTGCCCCAGGGAACCAGTCACTGTCTGCTAAGGTCCCTGAACGGGACACCTGCTAAATAACACAGGAGCCCGTTCTTACATTCCACTGCTCACTGGCTAAACGCAAAATCCTCTTTATCTATTATCTTAAGTTCCACGAACAGCTGGCACAGACAGCTGCTCTTCCTTTTGCCACGCGTGAAACAATGCCCGGTGCGTGCACTGACCACGGACCCCGTCTGAAGACACGGCGGGGCCCTGGAGCCCCCCCATTTCCTGCAGCCTGCCGCCGACTGCAGGCGTAGCTGGTAAGACGAACGATGCTGCCAGGGAAGCCCCGACGGGCTTCGGGGAAGGAGATGGGTGCTTGCCGGAGGCGGCAGAGGGCACCCCGTGCAGCGCGTGGCCCCGCCAGGGTGTCCTTCTAAGGCATCGCACCTGGGGCAGGCCACGGTGCAGGGTAGGCGCAGAGGCTAGACACGCGGGAAATAAAGACTCTTGAGGGAGTCCCTCCAATTAGGGGATTTTTTCTTTCTTTAACACAATAAATCATTTTGTGGAAAAAGTATTCCCTGCTTACGAGAACTCTTTTTAAGCACTGAAGAGATGACACTGTCAATAGCTGCTCGGAGTGAAATCACTTCATCTCCTCATAGAAGCAGCAAGAGCAGAGCAGGAGGTAGGTCTTGGGAGGGCTGGGGCCTGCGGTGGGGCGGCCTCCGAGGGGCTGGGACAGAAGCCCCTGTCCTCCTCTGCCCACGAGGGCTGTCAGTGCAGCACACTGTAATACACACCGTCCCACGGACGCCCACGAGCTCTGATGTGTTTCCGGGACACATTCATGTTCGCCCATAATATACAGTAGTGTATTTCATTATTCAGAGAAGTATTTACTCCAACAATATTGTCGCTACGACTGTGCCACCTTTACTTATTTGAGTATTTTCATTAGAGAATGCTAACCTCTCACCCACAAAGGTTTTCTGAGGCTCAAATGAGAAAACACACGTCTGTCCAGTACTTCGTGACCGGTGCCTGGCACTTTATCACACACTCACTCTCTGTGATTAGTATTCGTAGGAATGCCATTAGTTCTGTTACTACAATTTAATAATTATTGGGGCACCTGCATGGCTCAGTCGGCTAAGCATCTGCCTTCTGCTCAGGTCACGATCATGGAGTCCTGGGATCAAGCCCCGCATCCTCCTCTCTCTCTGCCCCTCCTCCTGCTCACACTCATATTCTCTTTCTCTAATAAAAATAAATAAAATATTTTAAAAAGCCAGTTTAATAATTATTTCTGAGATAAGCTGGCACGTAAATTAGGAAAGCATGAACATTCTACTTCTTCAAAAACATTCTAAGTTTCAGAAATATTTCCCTGTAATCCAATTAGCCCTCCCCTCACACACCCTGAAAGTGTTCTGTCCACTTGTTCATCCTGCGAGCCCAGGGTCAGCCCGACCGCCTTGCTCTGCTCACACCTCCGCTCATCCCAAGCTGCTGCTAAGGTGGACCCGGGCTTCTTTTCCTCACCTCCACCTCCACACTGAAGGTCTCCACACAAAACTGGGGAGACCAAAGCAGCCGAATACTCCAGGCATTCAAGTTCCCCCAGGGCTCCCTCAGGGCGCGGTCTGTTGTTGTTTTTAATTAAATTCAATTAATTAACATATAGTACATTATTAGTTTCAGAGGTAGAGGTTGGTGAATCATCAGTTGCATATAACACCCAGCGCTCATTACATCATGTGCCCTCCTTAATGTCCATCACACAGCCACCCCATCCCTCCACCCACCTCCCCTCCAGCAACCCTCAGTTTGCTTCCGATGATTAAGACTCTCTTATGGTTTGTCTCCCTCTCTGGTTTTGTCTTGTTTTATTTTTTCCTCTCTTCCCCTATGATCCTCTGTTTTCTTAAATTCCACGTATCAGTGAGATCATATGTCTTTCTCTGACTTCTTTCACTTAGCATAATACACTCTAGTTCCATCCACATCAACGCAAACAGCAAGATTTCTTTTTTTTTCTTCTTCTCTCCATAGCCCATCCACTCCCCAATGTAGATTTCATTTTTTTTTGATGGTTAGTAGTGTTCCAATGTGCGTGTGTGTGTATACATGTGTGTATATAACGTTATATATTATGCAATATAACATATTATATATATATTATATATACATAATACATACATACACACATCTTCTTTATCCATTCATCTGTCGATGGACACCTGGCGAGAGTCCCTTTGTTTTCGAGGGCTGGTGACTTCCTCATAAGAGATTCAGTAGCTTCTAAAGTCACATGACCTCTCTCAGACCCAGCAGGACTACCTAATGCAACCAAGTTGTTATTTTTGGGGTGACTGACATGACTCACGATCAGGATCAGTTACATAATTCTCAGGATTCCATGGAACTTGGGGTCCTTTGAGCAAAAAGCACGCAGAACTCCAAGACGGCAAGAGCAGAGCGCTGAAGTAGGCCTGGGCCCCTCCGAGTGTGGGACCCCTGCAACTGTACAGGCTGCGCCCTGTGACTCCAGCCTGTTGCAAAGGGTCAGACAAGTGATTAGCCTCTCTTCAAATGCTTCCATCGCCTGCTCATTCCCTCGGGAGGCATTCCTCTGGGGACTGCCCAGGGAGCTAAGCAGGCATATTGACAGACAGATGGACACAGCTAAGACCCATCCCTCCTGCTGCGGGCCTCCAAGAGGCCGGCACAGGTGTGTGACTCCTGATCTCTTGACTTTGTTCTTGCAAATATAGAACCCTAAGTCCGTGGACCTAGTACAGGCTGAGACCCCACAGCACAAACTACCAGAAATGTCTCCAGCGACTCCAACGTTTCGATCGAATGAAACTCAGCAAGTTGTGGGTTAAATGTTTCCTCCCCTGCCCACCTTTCACTGTTACATGGGTGCATTTTAATGAAATATAATCTTTTCAGTATGTGATTAGTTTTTCCTCCACTAATAAAAATACTTCAAAGCACAGAAGGCTTTTAGTTTTGACCCAAGTTTGGGATTCCTTTTCAGCTACAAATCAAGTTCCATCTAGGACACACAGCCGGGGGACGAAAGCTCCCGCTTTTGCAATAAACTCCTATGGTCAGGGAGTGCCCATTCTGTTCTTCCCAGTTGGCATGGGAGTGCAGACCTTGACTGGAGGCAGGTCAGATGCGCTCCTCAAAGCTGCTTTTTGAAAATACATCTGAATTTGATTTTCAGCAAGCGCCCCACCCCCCAATCTATGTCCTCCCTGTGGGAGACCATGTGCTCATTCACGTGAAGCTTCCATTGCTCAGAACCCTTTTTCGAATTACATTTGGGAAGTGCCTCAAAACTCGCCTCTCTCATCAGGATCCTAAATGGTGGCAAATCGTCCTCTGAAGGTAGGTTAGCTTTCTGCAAACAGTCTAAAGTTGTTTACAGTCAAACTGTAAACCACAGAGGGGCCAGGAACAACATGCATCTCTGCTCCCAGACAGCTGGTGTTTTTGTGAGCCATCCTGGGCTTCTGGGGGATTTTAGGGAGGACCCTTCGGATCAATTCTGGGCGGATCCCTTCAGGGCTTGGTTAGAATAAGTTTACATTGCCCAGGGGGTTTCTCTGAAGAAAATAGCACTTGTTTTATTGTATACATTTGGGGGTGTTTGTAAGTATGTTCTAATTCCCTGGGTCTGTAACAATATTTCAATTTAGCTTTCATGTTCTTTGCAGAACAAGTTAAAGTTACTTAAAACCTTTTTTCTCTCTCAATAACACAAAAAAACAAAACAAAGAAACTTAAACTATAACAGACTAGGAGTCTTTTTTTTTTTTTTTTTTTTAGGGCAAGTAACTTTCTCATAGCAAATTTGGTAATTTCTGAAGTCCCATGAGCTCCTTCTATGTCAGATTCTATTTCTTCAGACCAATGTTGGCCATCTTACAAAGTCAAGAGCAACATTCTCACAGCTCTGGCACCTTTCCCTCTGAGAATGAGGATGTTCTCCTCCATTCCTTTAATCCACCGTGGGTGGGCAGGCAGGGGTGTGGGGCAATTGCTCAAGAGGAAAAGAAGGATCATCCTAAAGTCGGCCCCGGAAACCTGGACTGAAGTTGGTCTGAAAAGCACGAAATCAAGGCCCGGGTTTTCTCTTTCCTTTGCAGAGACACTACTTATGTAAGCAAGATCTCATAGAGCTGTCTCTGACCCCGCCTGTCTTGTTCACAATAAAAGCCACAGGGGAAAGTGGGGAGCCCAGGAACCCCAGAGATCTCTGGGGAGAGTGAGGGAGGCAGCCCTGCACATTCAGCCTGCCACGTTCCAGCCTGAGCCTGCCAGACGCCTTGATACGTGTACCAGACTAGGAACGACAATCAGGGCTTTTGCCAACTGTTGAGGCCAAATGATGGGGACAGACATTAGCACCTCATGTAAGAAGTAATTAATCACTAGGAACTTGCTGTAATTCTGTCCTCTGCCCCATCGCACGTGGTCTTGGCTGCTGTCTGCTCCGAACCCCATGCCTGGCTGTTCTAAGGCCTCTGCCAGGTACAGGTGGAAGGCCTAGAAAAAGAAGTTCAAGGTCTGGGTGGCAAGAGGGAGCATTAACCCCAAAGTAGGCACCAATCACTGGCTCAGAAGGCCACAGGCGGTAGTGTAGGGGCATCATGTGTTGGTCACTTCTGAAGGGCACATTCCCCTCCCATCAGAGGCATCACCAATTTGCCTGAAGACATTTTTCCGGCAGGTGACAAGGAAGTGTCTTAGGAAAAGGGTACCTTTTTCTAATGTGTGCAAAGACCCTATAGAGGCTAGCAGTCATTCTGGATTCTGCCACGGATCACCAGGTAGCAGAGAAGTGGAGAAGAAACGCACCACCTCCCAGGGCCAATTAAGACTTGGAGAGGAAGGGAAACGTGAGCTGCTCTGCTTTGCTCCTGTTGTCACCTATGAGATAATAGTTTGGTGGGTATATTCATTAGAAATTAAACTCAGCCTAGAGTTAAGAGAGATCAAGAATAATAGCTACTTAAAGAGAGGAGTGTTATTCTCTCACATGGAAGACAGAAAGTGGGCAGTAGGGGTTAATACAGTAACTCCAGGAGGTCAGCAGCAACTAACCAGCCCAAACCAACACCCTTGCCAGCTGGGAACCAGAGCCTTCACAACACCTGACACCTACCACAGCGGGCTGCCCTACCCTCAACCGTTCATACATGTTTTCTCATCTCAGAGACACCCCTGGGAGAGGCGTGTGATACCAATACTCATTCCGCATCTGAAAAAAGGGGAGCCCAGATGGCTCAGGGACTCTGGATTCATCTAGAGAACACATATAAGCTCCCTCCATCCTTCTGCTCTACTGCCTGCGGCGCACGACCTTATTCAGAATCACCTGGGGTTCCAGCCATCCTACCCGCATCCCAGAACGGGGGTAAGAGGAGGGGCAAAATGGGAATTGTAGTGCCCAGCCTAATGGCCTCCCTTAAGGGACGGCCTCCGAATTCCCACACAGCACTTCCTCTCTGGTCACAACCAGCTGCAAAGGCAGCTGGGAAGCGCAGTATTCAGGCAGACGTGTGGCCGGAGTCACAGGACGCTGTCCCTGCCTGGGCGCCTGCCAAGAACTAGCCTTTCTCCATTTCCCTTGTACGTTCATTTATACCCCCTTTTCAGTGCCCACAGGGACCATGGCCAAAGGACGTGGAGGACGCCCAGCATACAAAACACAGCTAGGGAAGCTGTTCCACTTGGAAAAGTTGGGTCTCCGCTTTACATTAGCCAGGCAAGCTCTTGACTTGGGTAATCAGATTAGATGGGAACAAAGAAACAAGAAAAGGAAGAAGAGATATTTATTGATCTGAGTGCTTCTACATGTGCCTTTTTTAACTCCTCAAGACAGCTCCAAGAGAGAAGCAATCACACCCATTTTGCATACAGGACTCCAGAAGCTCCATGACAGAAGCAAGCCTGCCCGAAGTCACATTGGTGGGATTGGGATTAAAATGCAAGGGCCATCCTGACTCCAAGACCTATCCTACAATTGGAGGTTAAAATAAATTCTATCACAGTCACTGACAGGAATGTAATCTTTCACCTACGTTGATAAAACCAAGAATTTTAAAGCTACTGCAAGAACTTTAAATAACATCTCAGTGCTTGGACCACTGGCTAGCAGCATTGGAGACACCCAGGTGACAATTTAGCTAGTCTGTGACAAACACAGGGACCCCCGATGACTGTGTGTCTTTGTCCTGAAGTCAGTCAGTGCTTCAAATTAAAGTGGATATCGAAATGCCTTTATTTTTTGTTTCACAGTCAATCAGTGGCTTAAACGTGAGGGAAATATTTACATGAAGTCATGAACAGAAGGGAAAAGTCTGTCATTACTGTATTAAGGAAATTCCGTCCCTCAAGTGCTGGCTCACAAAATATTGACACTCACAAGAACTGCTTTTTTGCAGCACGGACCCATGCTGATAAATTTCATATGATCCCTTACTTTCCCACAGCCACCCCCTGCCTCCTTAGTCTGGGGATGTTAGGCCTGTTCACTAAGAAGCCAGGGGGATGGAAGGAAGGCTTGTGAGAAGACACACGCTCTCCCCCAGGTCCCACAGGCAGCCCAGCTCCACCCTCCGGTCTCTAGCACCGCATCCTTCCCACCCCAAGGGGCACCTCCCGCTGAAGCGCTCAGCAGGCGGGGCCAGCAGCCCATCTCGCTGTGAGCCCCGCGGCCCACATCTGCAAACTCTGCATTCAGAACCCCCTTGTCCCGCCCTAGGGCCTCAAATAGCATGGATCAGGGACAAGAGAACATGTCCTTCCCAAGGTCCCCAGGTCCAGGGCCCGGCCGCTTCTCTCACCTTTCCAGAGTGCCGAGGCTTTCAACAGACAACGCTGTCCTTCCTTCTACACGCATCTTTTTCCCGCTGTCCCTCCTCCTTGCTGTCGTCCTCCGTAGCCAGCTCCTGTCACTTCCTGCTGGGGAGGAACAGTTATTGGCTCAGGCCAGGCCCTCCAAATTTTTCACCCCACACATGCTCTCTAGGTGAGCCCAGGTTCCTTGAGAGGCACCCCTGCCCCGCGGGGTCCTTCCTGGAATGAGATCATATGTATGAAATGTTTAGGACAATGGCAGGGGTTATCATGACGGCTCAGTTTCCAAGCTGGGAAGAGTCTCGCTTTGGGCAAGTTAAGTTTGAGATGTCTGGGAGACTTCCATTTGGAACGGGCCCGTAGGAGATAGGCTTTCCCTAGAAGACGTGTCTAGGCTGCATCAGTCCTGAAAGGAAGGCATGAATGGACAGGTAGCTAACCCTGACCGTGAGCCTTGCACACACCATCTTGCTCCCATCACGCTCCCCCATCTCAGTTGACAGCATCACCATGCACCTGATTGCTCTAGTGAGAACCTAGGAGTTACCCCTGAGTGCCCCCTCCCCCCACCTCCCATGTTTTCTCCATCAACAGGCTCCACTCACTTCTCTAGACCACGGCCACCACCTGGCTCCCAGCCACTCTCCCTCTTACCCAAACTGATGTGACAGTCTCCTCCCTCAGCTCCCCATCTCCACTCCCCAATCCTCCAATCCATCCCCCTCCCACACGGCTTCTGAAGTCTGACCCAGATCATGACATTGCTCCACTTAAAAGCCTCCATGATACCCTACTGGATGCAGCATTAAACCTGAACTTCTTACTGTGGCTGGGTGACAAGGCCCTACCCATCTCTCCACTCCACTTGTGCTAGCTCTACTGCTCAGCAGCTCCAGCCACACTAGGCTTCAGTAGTGCCTCGGGGCCTCTGTTCTGGCCATTCTCTGGTCTGTGCCCTTTCCATTCTTCCCCACCTGCATCTCCCACAGCCCATTCACTCTCACCCGACAGCTTTCAACTTCTGTGTTGCGCTCTTCCCAGGAGCTTCCCTCATCACTCTATAGAAAGTAGATCACCCTCTCCCTCTTATGAATATTTATGTCCCCCAAAATCTGTATGTTGAAGCCCCAACCACAAGGTGACTGTATTTGGAGACACAGGCCTTAGGGAAGTTTTTAAGATTAAATGAGGTCAGAGGGTAGCACCCTGACAGAATAGGATCAGTGTCCCTACAAGAAGAGACTTGAGAGCTCCCTCGTGCCCTGCCACCACCATGCATGAGCAAACTGGAGGCCGTGTGAGTTCATGGCCATGCGAGAGTCTCCCTTGAGCAGTGAGAAGAGTCCTCAGAATGAAGCCTACCTTGCCCACACCTTGGCCTTGGCCTTCCAGCCTCCAGAGCTATGAGAAATAAACGTCTATTGTTGAAGGCCCCCTGGTTTGTGGTATTTTGTTATGGCAGCACAATATGACTAAGACACCCCATTCTCATTCTCTGCCATTTGTTCACTTCCTTCAAGGAAGGAAGGCCCCATTTATATATACTGTCACTGCCCATTTACAGAGCCTTTGGCTATTTCCTGCCACTGGCATGTAGCCCTGTGGTCAGCATCATCTGCCCCTGGCATACCTCGGGGACTGGCATAGAATAAGTAGCCACAGAATCAAAGAATCCATCAAAAACGATGAACTTCTAGCCAAGGAGAGAAGGGATGGAATCATTCCCCTATGATTGGACAGGCATCCCTGACAATGCAATCACTATTCCCAGGATGGGCTCTGTATTCACCACTGTCTAAATTATAAATATTTATCTATTTCTTAGTTAATACCCAACCTTGCCCCAAAACGAATTTAAGTCAGCTATCAAAATGCATAAAATACAATGGAATGAACAGGAAGGGAAGAAATGATAAGTAAGACAGAGTCACTTAGGTGACGCTATGTACACTGTGGACATTTGCAAGCCAGAGCACACTCTGGCTTTACGTGCCCCAGCAGCCATCGCGAAAAAAGGCCAGGCACCATCACGATTCAGACTGTCTCTGGGACCCGAAGAAGGTGTTGTCTGGAAGAGGCAGCTCTTACTAGTGCTGATCCATGGCGGAATCCCCACCGGTCCTCCCTAGCATCCCTCCTGTGGTGGATGAGTCATGAACAGCATCCCTGTGGAAGGCACCAGAAAGGCCTTTGGGCAGCTCTTCCTTCCAAGCTGCTTCAAGGCCAGCACACGCTGCCTTCCAGCCCAGGGCCAGGCAAGACGTTCTAAGGGCAGCAATATACAGTGAGGTCCATAACGTGCTCTGTGCAACTGTGATTTTCTATCTCTGTGTATCTTGTACTCTCAGAGAGTAAAATTGCTCTTTGCTAAACACAGGGATTGGACATGATGCTGCTAATGACACACAGCTGGAGAGTGTCAGGAATGGAAGATGAGAGCAGGACAGTTTCGAGGCAGTGCAAAGCTCAGGATGGCCACCCGGGCCACTGCGAAAGCAAGCCCCCCAAGTTCAGCGCAGACTTTGATAAGTGCCTCCCCTGTTGGCCCAGAAATGGGCCCTTTTCTTCCCTCTGCCCATTGTTGCCAGTAAGATGAATGACCATGTTCCCTCGCTGGACCATCTAGGGGCGCAGGTCTTTACAAAGCCAACCCTTGTTATCGATGGCTCAGAAAGTGAGACGTGAGCAGGAGCTCCAGCTCAGGGGACAGAACAGGGGGACAGTGCAGCCGGTACACCTGTGGACGCTGCCCTGGGCCAGGGCTCACGGGAGCTGGGGCAGTGATCAGAATCCACCCCCTGCACAGTCCTGCCCTGAAGATGGTTTACTCCTCACACTTAACAGGCTGTGATGACAATTAAAGATTCCTCTTAAGCATCTCAAACACATTCTCTACTTGAATAGCCTGGACCTTGAACAGTCTGGACCAAACCCAGGAATAACTCATGCTCTGCAAACAGTTGGCTGTTTTGGACCTTATTATACCCCTGGCTGCTTTTCCAATGTGTATTTTCTGTCCTCCCGGGGTGTTCCTCTGCTGGCTCTGCAGTCCTGGACATCCCCCCACTGTGTACTTGGCACGGCCCCTCCTGCCTGGCACTGCGGGCACACACCGTCACACAGAGGTCCCAAGTCCTCTGTGTCTGTCCCCCACACTTACCCAGATACAAGGAGTTTGAACGGGCCCTAAAGGAAGGAGTGAGCTAGGCTGACCCACCCAAAGGCATTCACAGCCAGAAAGACATGGAAACAAACAGAAATACTACAGATTTCCTTTGGGCTATTTCTATTTTATTTCGGACCTCCCTAACTTCACAAACCACACGATCTACCCCCTCTCTGCATTTCCTGTAGATTTGATCCCAACTGCCTTCGAGCTCCTGACCTAGAAACTGGAAAACTATTCTGCCAGGCAAGAGAAGTCTCTTTATTTCTCCGAGATTCTAACATTACCCATTTGTCCTTTCCTGTCATTCCATGACTTACCATGCTCACTACTTCCTTTCTTCTCACAAATCTTTTTTCCAAGTCCCTTGAGCACTTGGCCTGCTTGACAGTTTTTCATTCCCTTCCCAAGAAACACAATCCAAATGGATAGCAGAGCAAGACAAGAACAGGGTTCCTGGAGCCTGACTGCTGGGTCCGTAGCTCTGATTCTACTACTTATTTGCTGTGCAAACTTGGGTGTGTTACTCAAGTTCTCTGTGCCTCAGTTTCCTCACATTTAAAATTGCGGCTCATAACAGTACCTCCATCCGAGGTTACAGGACATTTTACTGTGTCAATATATGTAAAGGTCTTAGAACCATGAAGTATGAACTAAGAGCTACGGAAGTGTCTGCTACTAACATCAAACTATCCCACCAACTTGAGGTTACAAGAGGGAGCAGACCGGGCTGTTGTCCACAAGCAGCCCATCCTCAAATGAAAGAGGCTGACAAGGAAAGAAAAAACTTTAATGCAATTTAAAAATAAGGAGGTAGTCAGTGGAAAGCTATGTGCTGTGGGAACCCAAAGGTGGATACAAGAGAATCTGGGTATGCCCCATGAGGGCACAGCACAAGGGCATAAGAAGCTGGGGTGTATTAGTTATCCACTGCTGCTTAAAAATTGAATCCAAAACTCAGAGGCTCAGCAATGACGAACACTGAGGATCTCATACATTTGAGTGGGTCGGGAATTCAGGAGAGGCTTAGCTGGATGTTTCTGGTGCAGGACGTCTCCCCAGACTACAGGCCATCGCCAGCCAGGACCGCAGTCATCTGAAAATCCGAATGGCAGGGGAGGATCCAATTTCAACATGATTCGTGCACACCACCGGCAAGTGAACACTGGCTATGGGCAGGAGGCCTCAGTCCTCTAGAAGGGGCTTCTGGAGCGTCCCCACGAGGCTGTGGCCAGCTTCCCCCAGAGCGAATCATCCACACCATCCAGACAGCACAGCAGAAGGGGGAATGTCTTGCATGACTGAGCCTCAAGAGTCACACTGTCTTTTCCACAATAATTGGTTATGCAGATCAGCCTTTAGGAGAGAATAACAGAGTTAGGGATCACTGGGGACCATCAGGAGTCTGGCTATCACCAGCGTGAAGGGCGAAGCAGAGGGCTGTGCTATGCTATGCTTGGGAAAGGGTGGATGGGGATCCAGGTGAGACCCTGGGCCACAGGGCCTGCCATGACCTCACCAGAGGATGGTTTTGGCATGAGGGAAAACTATACACTGTCTTAAGCAGATTAAGCTATTATTAAATATTGTGAGGTGACAGAAGAATAAGAAGGAAAATCATCATCATCATTATAATTATTATTATGGCATTTTTCTCCCGGCTCTGGGAAACTAACCCCTCTGTACCAGAACCACCTTCCTTCCCTGCACTGTGTAAAGCTATGAATCCTTTTCACCAGCTGTCTGGATTTTCACCAGTTGGGTCTCCTCTGCCTTCAACCTGGGCTTGTGGCAGAAACAGAAACACTCACCGAAAGTAGGTTATGCAGTAATTCGGTGGGCTCCTTGGCATTTCCCAGCTTCCTTGTAGTAAGACAGGGTCATGGCAACGAGTTCTGGCAGAACCATGAGTGGCAGCAACACACACAGAAGCAGCTCAAGAGTCTCCCGTCTCTTTCCTCAATACAGAGGTGAAGAGGGCCTCATGTTCCAGCCTGTTCAGCCTAAAGAACGAGGTGCTCCTGCCAGCCTCGGTCCCTGAGAGACTGTGTGGAGCAGAGCCTCACTTTCATTGGACTGACAGCAATCACCACCTGCCAACCTTTGTTCTGTTAAGCTATTGAGATTACAGGAAAATTTGTTACTACAGCAAAACTGAGTCTATCCTGACTAATACTGGAACCCAAGAGGGAATAAACCTTCATGGGAAATTTCAGGGCTCACAAGTATATGCTGTTGGAGACCATGCAGGTGTACGTGAGGGAGTGAAAGGGCCCACACCCTTGGGGATGTGTGACCATTTCCCTTGTTACAGTCAGAAGCTGAACAGATCAGAAGTGACTATGAGTGGGCAAGGAAGATGCAAGGAAGCAATGAACAGAGACAATGTTCAATGGAGAACTAACCACAACTGTCAGCTCTATCTCCAAAGACACCTTGAATTTGTCCACTGCTCTCTGTGTCCATGGCTACCTTCTGAGTCCAGGCTCCTGATCTCCTATCGGGTCTATTGCTATAGCCCTGACTGGTCTCACAATTTCTGTCACTCCCTCCTCCCACCCCCACTCTCTTCCCCACAGAGAAGCCAAAGCAACATTCTTAAACCACCAATCTGCTCATATCACTCTCCTGCTGAAATCCTTTGTTGGATACCCATTGTCTTTGGGCCTCTCCCCTGCCTTTCTCAGCAGCCTTGAACTACACCCCTCTAACCTCCCACACTGTGCCCCACCCACCTCAGTTTCTCCTAAAAATGCTAAGCCCCTTCATCCCCCAGGACCATCACAGGTACTACTGGCTCTGCCTGAGACTCCATCTCCACCCTATACCTCCCAGAGTATCCTTCAGACATCAAGTACCATTATCTCAAAAAAGCTCTCCCTGTCACCCCTGCCCCATCAACTAGGTCAGCCACCTTGCTGTCAACTCTCAAAGCTCCCTAGACCCATCTTAGTCATTACAATTAAACACGAATTAAAACTGAATAGCTAATTGGATAGCTTACAGTTTCCACGCTCATCCAGCCCCTATACCTGGAAAGAGGTTGTTCCAAGTAGGGGCAGAGTGCTATGACAACTAGCATGAGAGTTCATTAGCTCTCCAACACACACACACACACACACACACACACACACACACACACACACACACACACACACACACACACACACACGTTCCTGCACAAAGAGAACAGAAGACAGGCCTCCACAGTAAGCAAAATTTGGCTCTGGAGGCATATCTCCATCCCTCTCCCCAGTCCTCTCAAACCAAGTGTCAAGAGAGCAAGGCTTCCAGCCTGGGTAGAGGTTGGGGGCCCAGTGCTCCCACTGACATAGTGACAGCACATCCCCAGCACCCCCCTTTTAGGCAGGGAACCCTCCCACCCCTGCCCCATCTGCCCCCGCAGCTTCAAGTGGTCACAGCCGAGACAGCAACAGTGCAGAAAGTCCTGGGGGAGCCCTGAATTTCGGAGCACTCTGGCACTGAGCTCAAGTCTGGGACTCATTTTCCACAGGCACACATTATCATTCCCTGGCGGAAGCCAGGTTTCCATACTCACAATTCCCAAGGGAGGAGCAACGTGCCCGAATCCTAACTACACAATGTGCCTTCATCTTTTTCCTATAAAACAACTCCAAGTACCTGAGTTATGCATTTTATCAGAAACCATGTGCACGGTGATTTTTAAATATTACCACTAAAATACATATATATGTTGCCAAGAAACCATCAACTGTAAATTACCTCCTGTTCCAAGGGCCATGACGTGGTTACTGTCACCATGCAAGCCATTCACATAAAATTCAAAATGTCTTGACACTTTATCTTTAAATTTTACAAAATTTATTGATCTTTATGGCCATGAAAGGCAAGAAGAAACATATTTTTTGTTCATATCTTTTATTACTGACCCAACTGACCATGTGAAATGGCTCAGATTTATCATCACGTCCAATTGCCAGCATTTATGGCAACTTTTAAACATGTCATTTTACCTTTGACTTCTCATGGTTCAGGCACTTTGGGAGTTTACTGAGTAACTCTGATTTCAGGACCAGAACAAATAAATGGTTTAAGTACTTTTGCAGCTCATTGGAAAGAGAGTTTGAAATTCGCTGGAGAAGATTGTTAATGCGGGCCACAGATACCTGGGGAAGGAGAAGGCACTCCCCAAATTGATGCCTCTTTCCATGTGGGAATAGAGGGAGGGGCACCCTCTGCTAAGTAGATTCCCATGCTCCCCGGTGGGCCCTGTGCTCCACCAGGGAGCTTTAGGATAATAGTATTCATTGCCCCTCCATCTGCCAAAGTAAATTTCTTACTGATAAAATGGAAAAGGAAGTTTTGGTGTCCTTAAAAATGTCCTTAGTGCTATTTGCCATTAAGTGAGTATAAACAAAACAGTTATCTCTGTGCAGAGAATTCAGCCCCTATTCGTTACAAAAGCAAGAAGTGAGTTTTTAAATACCAACATTTATGGAGAAAGAATAAGAACCTACAGGTGAAAAACTCAATATATTCTAATGTGATCCATGTCAAAAAAATTTTTTTAAATATTTTATTCATTTATTTGACAGAAAGAGAGAGCACGGGAAGGGGAGCAGCAGGCAGAGGGAGAAGCAGGCTCCCTGCTTGGCAGGGAGTCCAGTGTGGAACTCAGTCCCAGGACACTGGGACCATGACCTGAAGTGAAGGCAGATGCTTAATGGACTGAGCCACCCAGAGGTCCCCGATCCATGCAAATGTGGTTAAGGATGCAGAGGCTCAAAGGGAATATCCTTTGCCCTTTGTTCCTTCAGGTCTGCGCGGCCAGCCAACCCAAGTCCTGGGTCGTGCTTTGTGAGTTTCTCCTTCCTCTCTCCCATCTCTTGGCTCAGCATATTCTGCCACCCAACTGGACTCCCCTAAAGTTGGTCTGGGCTCAAATACCTTGTAAACTACTCATGGCTAGGACCCGGAAGACAAAGTATAATCCTGCCTGTCTACAAAGCCCAAAACCGTCTCTATCTATGGACATCTCCAGTCTTACACCCCATTGTGAGATTTCTGCTCCCAGCACCCAGTGAACCCAAACACACAGCTGCCTCCAGACTTTGCTTGTGACAGCCCCACAACCAGAATGCCTCCCAGTCCTTGCTAAAATCTCTCCACCCGTCAAGATATAGAGGAACTCCAGCCCTCGCTGGATGAGCTGGCCCTTGCTCCTCTCAACCACGCCTGAGTTGTGCTCCAAGACAGAGAGCCTCTCCCTGCTCCATCCTCTGCAGCCATGCGGGACGCTCAGTCTCACATGTATGTAATTGTTCTGTGCATGGCGTCTCCCCCTCATAGGCTTGTACACTCGAGGGCAGGTACAACATCCCAGGCGTAATTATCCTCAGTGAGAGCTAGTCCAATGCTTACAAAGGGTAGGTACTGAACAGTTTTTTGGGATCATGACCTGAGCCAAAGGCAGTCGCTTAACCAACTGAGCCACCCAGGCGCCCTGAACAGACCGGTTTTGAACAGAACCAAACTTACCCACAAAAGTAAAATATTCAGGCTCTAAGTTATGCGGGGAAACGATGCAAAAGTTAAAGAGAGTAGGTTGCAACTGTTCTTATCACAAGGGAAAAAAAAGTCTGTGGAAAGTTTATACACATTGATGTGTTTTAAAGTCACCATAGTGTTCGCCTTCACTGAAGGTCCGGTGCTGAGCTGCCAAGGAGGAAATACCTGCGACATCTTGTGTGTCACGTGCCTAGAAGTGACCGCTCCCTCCCTTCTGCCTCTGATACCTCCTGCAACCCCCCTTCCCTTAACATGTGCTTGCGTAAGAGGCGGTGGGCTTCCTGTGTGCAGGACCTCAGCAACAGTGACATCTGAGGTCCCAGGACCCTCCCGGCACATCAAACGAGGACGCACTTGAGGAAGGAACGCAGGGACTGGCTTTCTCCAACTGGAGGGAAGCTAGCTTCATTCTCTGGGCTTAGGAGAATTCATGCATGTTTGGGTTTCTAACCCCGCTGAATAGAGGCTGGAATACACCCTGTCTCTTCGAGGCACAGCTGGTTTGTCCCCACTCTGACTCGACACCCAGTCATTAGTGGCCAGACTCAAACCCTAGCCATCACAGCTTCTGCTCCATCCCGGGAGGCCCAGCTCTTGGGGAGCAGAAAAACAAAGCCTCTGTCTTAGTCTGCTTGGGCTGCTGTCACAAAACACCACAGACCAAGTGGCTTAAACCACAGACATTTATTTCTCACGGTTCTGGAGGCTGGAAGTCCAAGATCAAGGTGCCGGCAGGTGCGGTGTCTGGTGAGAGCCCTCTTCCTGGCTTGCAGTCGGCCGCTTTCTCACTGGGTCCTCACATGGCTGAGAGAGGGCTCTGGTCTCTTCCTCTTCTTATAAGAGGCCCCGCCCAAATGACCTCATCTAGATCTAATGACTTCCCAGTGCCCCATTTCCAAGTATCATCACATGGCAGGCTGGGCTTCCACATAAGGATTTTTCAGGGACACACACATTCAGACCACAACAGCCTTCTCTGACCCTGTGCTTCTCCTTCATCTACCAGCAGGGCCTTATGGCAGCGACACATGTCACAGAGCAAGCTGAAGGGCCAGAGGAGGTCTCCACTTTGGTCTGTGAGGGGACAGCAAGCCCGAGAACACACTCCACGGCCTCCCGCCTACGGCCAGCAGAGGCTCCTGGCAACTGGGCACCAGGCGCCCAAACCAAAGCACTCCTCGGCATAAAGAACCCGCAGTCCACGTGCCAGGAGGGATGAGGGGCCAGCAAGGAAACAAAAAGAGGAGAAAGAAAGCTATGAAAGAAAAGACTGCTATTAAAAACAATTCTTCACACCGCTACTTCCAGAAGTTTGTGACTGAGAGGACCGCTTGCCACATATCCTCAGACAGCCCAGAACTGCTTCTTTACATGTAAGATGCTCATATATGGGAAAGGGCCAACTGACGCCTGGCCTCCAAATGAGCCACTGCTCCCGAGAGCAAACTTCCAGAGCATCCCCTGCATTAGTGTGTGAGGGCCGCCATAACCAAGTACCGAGATGTGTATTATCTCCCAGCTCTGGGGGCTGGAAGCCTGGGCTCCAGGTTCCTTCTGAGGGCCATGAGGAGGAATCTGTCTGGGCGCCTCTCCTCACTCGTGGGGCTTTGCTGGCAATCTGTGGCATGTCTTGGCCTAGATGCATCTCCCAACCTCCTCCTTTGTGTTCACATGGCATTCTCCCCGTGTGAGTGTGAGTGTGTGTGTGTGTCCACATTCTCCCTTTTTATAAGGACACCAGTCATAATGGATCAGGACTCACCCTAATGACTTCATCTTAACTTCACTGTCTGCAAAGTCCTTAGTTCCACACGAGATCACATTCTGGGGTACTATGTGTGAGGGGTTAGGATCTCATCAACATCTTTTGGGTTTAACCCACAATACCTCTCAGATGGAACCCATAACACTGCTCAAACATAAAACATTATCATGGATAGCGCATCAGTGAACTGGATGAGAGGCACAGGTAAAGACGGATGACGAGGGCTCCTCACATCTGGGCACAAGGGAGAAGAGGGTGTGAACAACGGCTGAAGGGCACTGATGGGTGAGGACTGATGTCTCAGATCCCACCTTGGTCTTCAACCATGTAAATGCCCCACCCCACCCCACCCTGCCCAAGTGCTCAGACAGCAGCATGGAGGCTCAGAACAGAGCCAGACTGCTGGACCAGGGGATCTCTCCTAACAGAACGCAGCCCCCAATGTGTATGCTCCTTAACTAATCTGCCCTGAAAAAAGCAAGTATTTTCCTAAAAGAATAAAAGGTTTAAAAATCGCTTCATATTAATACACGTCGAAGACTGCGAGGTTTCTCATTTGTTCTTTCCTCCATTTTTAAAAACTCCAAGACCCCCTCAGAAGCGCAGCTACCCCACCCCCTTGAGATCACCCCACTAACTGTCATTAAGCCTGTGGAATACCAGATATTTCATACGGACATCACATAATTCAACCAGCCACCAAGGGGTGTGGCTCTCCCAATGTTAAGGTCATCAGACAAGTGTGGACTGGCCCATGAGCTGTCATGAGATGTTCTTCAGTGGGCCTTTGCCACTGGAAAGTTTCATTCATTCATTCATTCATTCACTTGATTAGTATTTATTCAGGATATATACGACGTGTATTCCTTGATAGGACTGTTTCAACAAAGTACGACAGCCTGGGGGACTTAAACAACAGAAATTTATTGCCTCACAACTCTGGAGGTCAAGAGCCCAAAATCAAGTTTTGTTGACAGGTTTGGTTTCTTCTGAGGGCTGTGAGGGAGCATCTGTTTTCCATGCCTCCACCCCAGCTTCTGGTGATCTGCTTGCCATCTGTTGTGTCCCCTGGTATGCAGAAGCCTCTCTCCAGTCTTTGCCTTCATCTTCACATGATGTTCTCCTGACGTTCATGTCTGTGTCCAGATTTCCCCTCTTCAGAAGGACCAGTAACCCTGGGTTAGGGATCCACCCTACTTCCAGTATGATCTCCATCTTCACTAATCACATCTACAACCACCTTATTTCTAAATAAGGTCACATTCTGGTGTACTAGGATTTAGGATATCAATGTAAAGATTTTGGGGGGACATAATTCAACCCGTAACACTACGTGTCTGGGACCACATTAGCCCCAGAGATTGAGGAATCAGTAAGAGCTGGCCCTGGGAATGAAGCAGCTCATCGGGAAACCAGGGGCCATGTGCCCCTCTGTTCTCACAGCTGTGACCCCTTCAAAATACAGGTTAGGTCAGCACAGGTCCAGATGTCCAGGACCTAAAGGACCTACCAACGAATACTGGGATAACACCTTTTTCAACAGGCAAACGGGTAGGGTTAAGGGAGATTTTCAGATTCTGAGGGTCTAAAATTTTAGGCAGTGTATCTAAGAGGTGTGTAAATCATAGATTGCAATGGAGCAGAGAAAGGACGCACTCGGCTCGGGGGACCCGGTCTCTCTAATACGGTGAGGGAGATGCTCTAACGGAGGCGGGAACCCAGGTAAAGAACCGCTTCCCCTGCTGGTGGTGGGGAGGACTGACAGGTGAAGATGGGGAGACTGTGCTGGAGTGGGTCCCTGAAGAAGAGGCGGGAGTGTGTCGGGGGGCAGGGGGGACGGGATGGGGACACACCGGGCAGAAAGAGCAGCTGAGCAGACGCACTGAGAACAACAGGTCCTGCGTGTGTTTCCGAGAACCTCAATTCCGCACATCGTTCAGATGGTTTCTTGTCACCAAGCTGGTGTATGTGGGAAGTGAAAGTGTAAAATACGGTGGTTTCAGAAATCGGGTGTTATTTTGGGTGCACCTAAAAAGTTTGATGGCCCAGCAGATCACTTTACAAGTTAAAAAGAATTTTAAGTAAAATAGTGTAACTAAGTTTCTTAACATCTGATCATTCCAAAAAGACCCCAGGAGCATTGAAAAGTAAGTTTATTTTTACTCAGATATTCTGAAATTCTCTGCCATCTAAAGGACCAAAATTTTAAAAACACACACATACACAGTCTTAAATTTAATCTGTGTGGTATTAAAAGGGAAAAACCTCTCTTCATCTTCCTTTCTCTCCTCCTCTTACATAGATTTGGTGGGATTTCTTGAAGGATTGACGGGGTTCTTCTGTTCCCAAGGTCTTCTCCTGGGTCACATAACAGGGTCATTCCACGTTCCCTGCTTCAGCCAGATGCGACTTAGCAGAGGAAATGGAAGTCTTCACCTTCACCTTTGAGTGCAAAGCTCAGGTCCTGAGATAAGACCAGAGTACAGGAGGAGTGTGTGACCTTACAAAGGAAGTCTCCGGCTTCAGCTGCACAGTGCTCTCCTGAGCAGAGTGGAGGGTCCCGGGAAGGGCCTGTGCCCCAACGCGTGTGCCAGGCTCAGTTTGCCCTTTTGGAGATTAATAAGCAGAAGGATAATCTCCGACCCCAAGCTAAAGCCCATGGTGGGGCAAAACCCTAAATTCCTCAGGAGAGGCAGGCAGAATAAATACCTTTTTAATGGTCCAGAATTAGCAAGCCAGACCCAACTTCACCTGACTTCTTCCTAGGGGTTGGTGGGAGCTCCTGAGAGCTTCCCAGGCCCAGAGAGAGCAGGCTGGAAGCAAAGTCAGGATCAAGTAAGAACGAGAGACAACAGCAGTGACTGGCAGGGCCCGATGACCAAGAGATGGCAGGAAAGCATCTGATAAACTCAAGCGGAGAAATGCCGGCGCCAGGACCAGCCGGCCAGCCCAGGCCCTAGCGCTGAGCATATCCTCAGGAAAGGCAGAAGATGCCAGCTGACCAAGAATAAGCTTCCTCTGGTGGCAAACAATGGGAGCCTGAGAAATTATGTTAAAGAAAAACCAGCGTGCATCTCTTGCGCATTGACTCCTGGGCCTGAGACTGATGCCCGCTCCTAGGACATGGGCCTTGCTGAGTTGTGGCGGCTTCTCCTTAGTCATCCAGGAAAAGGGAAGGGCAGAGGTGCAGTGAGGTATGGTAGGTAACTCCGCCTGCCTTTAACTGAACAGTCACAGAAGAGGTGGAAGGAAAGAAGGAGAGGCAAGTTTTGAAGGCAAAGCAGATAAAAGCGGTAAGCAAAGACTGGTTGTGGGAGCTGTCCCAGTGTCTTGTCTCATGACAGCTCCTGAGGGTCACAATGCTGGGCCTCCCTAGGTAACCACCACTTCCCCCTCCACCTCAACCTTGTGTGGTCTGCAATCCAAGTGAGCGCTGTAAGTCCAACAAGGGCTTGGGGGCATCTAGGTGTTTTCTTGCTGGAAAGGCCAACACTGGCCTTGTTGAGCAGGGTGACTGAGGAGCTCCCAGGAGCACAAGAAGTATGAGTCCCACCAAAGCTCCCGCATGCCTTAGGGCTGCCATTTCCCCCCTGGGAATCCAGTCTGGCCTTTTGGCATGAGTGCACATTATCCCTTCTCAAAGGGGCTGCCTCCGTACCAGAGTGACCAGAGGGGGAGGAGGCTGACAGCCATCCCCACACCAGCCAGAGAGAGTGCCAGCCTCACAGCTACTGCTCCCTCCAGCCCAGGCTCACCCACCTGTATCAGCCACCTTCTAGATGACTCTGAGGAGAAGGCCAAAGAAGCCATCAAAGCCTCAGCCTCCCTAAACCCCAACCCAGACCTGAACTTCCAACAACTCGGAATTCTTGTAGGCAGACAAAGCAAATCCCATTTCTTGTAAACCTCTCCCTTTTGGGTTTTCCTTTATTTGCTGCCTACCGAAGCCCTTAGTACTCTCATCTACAGGTTGGGTATATGGACAGGACTTTGGGGAACACCCCCCCTCCAACCCCCAGCCCCCAGCACACAGGTTCTTCATGTGACAACATAGAGGGCACCCAGAATTATGAAACCAGAGCCACATGGACCTGCTATCAAAGGAGGAGGGTTGGGAAAGGCCTTTGTGTGAGGCCACAGACAGACACCGTCAGTCCACTCCTCCTGAATTCCATTTACTGAATCACACCCTTGATTCAAGTCCTCTACTTATCATGCACCCCAGTTTAATGGACCCCCATGAATGTTCCCTATTTAGGAAACAATATACACACTGGTTCCATTGAAGGTCTTGGGTCTCCAGGGCTCTAAAATTTTTGCACCTTCTTAATTATAACATGTATGATCAAGAGAACTAGTGTTGCCAAGAAACTGTTTCTAAATTTAAGCTCCAACAAATCCAGGTTACATAGTGTGGCCTGCTTCCAATAAGCCTCAACAAGAATGGGGTGCCAGGAATCAACATCAGCACCATGTCGACCACAACACAACACCTGCAAAAATTCGGAACCCCTCCTCCTGATGCTTATCATCATCCCACAGGAGGAGGAAATAAAAGGTGGAAAAAACTATTCTATTCTAATCTAATCTATTCTAGAAGAGGAAAAAATAATTCCCCGGATAAGAGCACGGCCTAGTAAGCAGAATGAAGAAATACTGTGTTTACCAATTTTAGGAAATCAGTTTAGTTACCACGTTTCTAAGCAATGTCAATGTCCATATAAGTGCTGATCCCTGAGTGATCTGCAACATGCTTGGGCCAACATGGAAGGCTGAGAACATGGGCTGTGCCCAGAACACACTCAACTTTAGCTCCTTGTGTGAGCAGATCATAGAGAGAGGATACCTGCTTGCCCTTGCTAAATTTTTCAGGACATGCTACTAGTCAGTAAAAGAGACTGAAGTTGAATGTCTGTCAGAATGATTAGAGCAAGCTTTGAAAAGCAGTGCTGAGGGGAGCTTTTTCCCAGGCACATGACCCTTCAAGGCAGAAGGCCCCCAAATCTATGGGTCTTTCATACTGGCCTGCATCCCTCAATTCTGGACATTCCCACTGTTCCAGTTATAAATCACCCAAATAAATCACCCAAAATGGGGACCCCAGCATGGATTCCTCGCTCACTGTGAGACCCCACTCAGCTCTCAAGGCATCCCCCAAACAAACAACACTGCAAATGATAAATTAGTAAGAAATGGAAATTTAGGTGAAGAGTATGGGGAATCAAGAGAAAGGGTCCATCACACACCACCCAGAGGAAAAGCACGAGCCAATGCAGTATCAGGCCGCCAGGGCGGGGGGCAGAGGGCATGGGAACAGAACCTGTGCTGTGAGACCGGCTGTTCTGGTGTGTTCGACAGCCACTGGGATCGTAAAAGGGACATGTATACAAGCAGAAAGAGGATAGGACCAGCAGGAGGAGAGTTCTGAAAAGACACTGATTCTGCTGCTCCCCATTTGGCCAAGACACCAAAGTCTCCTGCCAAATAATTTGGCTCACAAGCATTCATCATGGGAGAAGCTCTGGGGATTAAAGAGCAAATAAACAATCACAACCAAGTACCTCAAGTGGCCGGCCAAAGACGGGCTCACTAGGTAGCAAACGGACGTGCAGACCACTGATATCCCGAGAAACGCACCCTGGCCAGTCACGACTTCCACCATGAGCCTCTCGGAGGTTCCACAGGCAGTGCGCTGTTGGGCCACACCTGCTGAGGCTTCTGCCTGTGTGGCCTTTAGGAATGAATAGATGAACAAAACACTTTCTGGATTTTTAAAGTGAATTTTAGGCTAGTCTCAGAATCAAGGCCATGGTTAATATTATCTTTCTTTTTACGCAGTTAATAACAGACTCAGGCAATGTGGGTACCTCTAAGTTCACACTTTCCAAGGACACCAAGAGAAGGGAGTTTGAGGCTGCTTTCACAGGAGGCCACCAGCTAGCTCCATGGGGCCACCTACCCAAGCTAATACTTATTTCAAATGACTAATTAATAGTCTTAAGCCCTTTGTCTAAAACCAGCACGTTGAATTCATATAGCACCCACCTTCCTGCAAAAGCCTCCTAAACATCTTAAGAATTCTTCTCCTTTGCATTTTCACCCCATGATGGGGTTCAGGCCTGTACGCCCTGCGCAAACCACCACAACCACACGTCTGTGGTTCCTGCCTCCAGCCTCCCTCTGCCTCTGGCATGTAAGAAAACAGTGCTTCAGGGTCTCTGCAAGATTATTCCATCCTCTGGTGTACTTTGGGACGGCATCCCTCCCAGCCCACCCAAAATAAGCCCAATGCTCTACCAGCCACATCGTCCAAAACCCTCAGGTGTCAGCAGGAATCCTTCTGCCCCAGGACACCAGGCAGCGGCTCCCCTGCCTGGCTCAGTTTCCCCCATCAGAGTGTGCTCCCTTGCAGTCACTCTATAGTGCACCAGAGTGCGTACTCACTTCCTGCTGCTGCTGTAACAGATCACCGTAAACTTAATGGCTAAAAACAACACTGGTTTATTCTCTTCCAGTTCTGAAAATCACAAATCCAGGTCCTACGGGGCTACAGACCAGATGTTGGAGGGCTGGTTCCCACTGGAGGTTCCAGAAGAGAATGTGTTCCTTGTCTCCATCAGCTTCCAGAAGCAGCCAGCACTCTGCAGCTTGTGGCCACATCACTCCGATCTCTGCTTCACCGTCACATCACCTTCTCCTCCTCTGATCACCTCCCTCCCTCTTATCAGGACCTCTATGAGGACATCGGACCCATTCAGATGATCCAGAATCATCTCTCCATCTTAAGGTCCTGAACTTAATCCCATCTGCAAAATCCTTGCTGCCTTGTACAGTAATATTCAGATTCCAGGGATCAGGACGTGGACCACTCTGGGGGCCATTACCCACCTACCGCACAGTGTCCCTCCCCATAGGATGTGAGTGGTAAGGGTCAAGTGCAGCTGGTTTTGCTTAGACTCCAGGGGGGAGCACACTGCCAGATAACACTGTTCAGTGAATGAACAAGGAAATGCGCTGAGGAGTGAAGGAACAAAACAGTTCTTCTCTTGCCTCCCCAAGGCCTCCTCTTGCTTCTTCTTTGCTGGTCTCTTCCCTTTCCCTCTCATTTATCTTTTCCTTGATTTCTTCCCTTTTTAAACTCTTATTAATGTTTGTACTCACGTACCATTGATCCCCTCCCCTCTCTCTTCCTAGTCCCTGCTTCTCACTCACATGCACATCAGGGAGTCCAGTGCACGGGTTTGTCTCCTGTCTCAGCCCTCGTTTCGGTGAAGGAAATGCCCAGATTTCCTTCTGCTCTCACATCTCCCTGGATCTGTGACAGATTTAAAATGGACAAGAATGATGACCATGCGTTCCCTCCAGAAGACTGTTCCCGGTTCTCCCTGTCCCTCCCAACTGGGAGCTGCACCCGCAGGATGGCACACCGTGCCTGTCCACAGACACGCAGGTGCACTCTGTCCAAGGCCACGGTCCGTGCTCCATCCACTTGCACATTCACTCGGCGTTCCCACCTGCCTGTGTCTGTGCGGTATTTCTCATTCTCTTTTGGACTGCTTTGTAACGTCTAACTGGTTCCCTCATTAATGAATGAATTAAAGTCTTTGATATGTGTTCATTTTACACTTACATGAGTCATGATTTTTCTTTAAAACAAACAAACAATCATCCTTTTGAGATCTCAGGAGAGAGGCCTCTGTGGCAGAGGAGGCTGTGCGTCGTCTAGAGAATTTACAGCTGATGGGTGGCTTCAATGGCTAATGGCTTCAGAGAGGAAAGCCCGTGCTTTCTCTCTTCCTTTCCCTTTACCATATGGAGCTGCTGGAAGAGGCACATCTGAGAAGGAGCAGAACGGAAACCTGCCCAGGCCAGTGAGCGGAGGCACAAGTCTGCCAGGACATGCCTCAGATGGCTAGGGCGCCGGCCTGCCCTCTCCTCCAACCCAGGGGCCGCCTCTCCTCTTCCTGACACACTCCTCCACGGGCCCCTCCATGGAGCCTTGGCTTCTCCCGGCCCCTCCCAGCTCTGGCCGCAGGGTGGACAGCAGCCGGCCTCTCAGACTCATATAGTCTGCGTCAGCACAGCTCCCGGCCCTGCCCGTTCCCCCAACCACCATCAGATGGAGAAATCCTGGAGTTGGCCCTGCTCCCCTTTATCCGTGAGGAGCTGCCTACGCATCCTTGGAAAGAAAGGGAAAGTCCGCTCCCAGGCAGGAGAAGGGGTGGGGTGGGTCCTGTGTCCTGTCCAGTGACTGCAGACAGAGACGTCAGATTGCTGATGACCAGAGCAAAGGCAGGTGGGCGAGCCGCCTAAGCGGCAGGGGCTCTGCCCGGGGATCCTACCAGTCACAGCATCCCGCCAGCTCTTTCAAACTGCAGATGTCTGTCTGGGGCATTGATCAGAAGGAGCTACCACCCTGAACTTGCTGCACGCAGACGCCCTCTGCAGTTATCACAACTACTCGCTCTGAACTAGGGTTTGTGGTTCTTTCTGTGTACAGCTTCACATCCTGGGCCCTAGTGACCTCATCTACTTGTTTGGGGTGGGCAGTGAGAGCCCTGGAAGCTGCCTCCCCCCAAGCCTCAAGCTGGAAGACAGAGCACCAGCTTCCATTCTCCGTGGAAGAGTGGCCCAGAGCGAACCACAGGCATCATCTTTGCTGCCGAGTTCATGGGTGTACAAATGTGCTCATCTGCTAGCTCTCCCCTGGCCCAGTCCTCAAGCTCTGTGCAAGCGGGACCATGCCCACCACTCACTCAGTCGCTCCCTCAGTCTGGTGTGGACACAGCGCAGTGGCACTGGGCAGAATGCCATCGTCACGGAGCTCACTGCCAACGAACACTGACTGAAGAGTGGCACGAACACGGTTTCAATTGCAGCTGTGAACATTGCTCTGGAGGAGGGAGTGGTCCTGGGGGAATGTATAATGGGCCTTTGACCTGGTCAAGGGGTCAGGAAAGCTTTCGTGGGGAGGAGTGAATAGGCTCAGGAAACAATTCAGGCTTTCACCTCTAAGTGTGATCCGGCCTGTAGGAGTTTTATAAATGCCTTTTACTGTTTGAGGAAATTCCCTACTGTTCCTAAAACTTACCAACAGTTTTGTGTTTTTGTTTTGTTTTTTTTTTACCATGAATGGATATCAAACTTTGCCAAATGCTTTTCCCATCTATTGAAATGACCTTATTTTAATCCTTCATTCTGCTAATACAGTGAGTTACGTTGATTTTGTTTCTAATACTTCACCAGGCTTGCATTCCTGGGATAAAGCCAACTTGGTCATAATTTTTTATCATTTCTCTAATATCCATGGAAACGGGAGATAGGAGCCCAGGAAGAATTTAATTCTGTCCCAAATCCTCAATCCTTGTTTTTTCAAAAGTCACTGTCATCTAAGGCTGGTTGAAAACAGAATATGTCAAAGGGACCATGGTAGGGGCTGTGGACACAGGTGTATTTATAAACACACTGCCAGAGGGCTGCATGGTGACGGAGCTGCAGGTCAGACCCAGGCCGGGAAGGAGGGCAGGGGAAAGCCCATTTAGGGGAGGCGGGTGGCAGGAGCAGAAGAGAAGGAGCGAGGCTGGCAAAGAGCCAGCAAATCGGTGTGGCCGGTAGAGGGCCATCCACGGATGATCTCGAATGCCCAGATACAGAGATGGATCCTTATCCTCCCGGTGGGCGGGGAGCCAGGGACGCAGTAAAGTGCCCAGAGTGCAAAGGCGAGGGAAATAAAGGATGGGATAAAGCTGTCTGTGTGGAATGCCTCCATTCTGCCTCCTCTGTGACTCACAGTGAGAGGACAGAGGGGTGCTGTCTCGGCTGGGGCTGCCATCAGCACATACCGCAAACTGGGGAGTTTACAGACTCTGAGGCTAGAAGGCCAACATCAGAGAGTCGGGGGGTCTCATTTCTTCTGAGACTTCTCTCCTTGGCTTGCAGAACCATCTTCCCGCCATGCCCTCACGGTCATCCCTCTGTGCGCACCCCTGGTGTCTCCTGTGTGTCCACATTTTCTCTTCTTACAAGGATGCCAGTGAGATCAGATTAGGGTCACCTGATGGCCTCATGGTAATTTAATCCCCTCCTAAAGGTCTCATGTCCAATACAGTTCATTCTTAGGTACTGAGGATGAGGACTGCAATGTATGAATTTTGGGGGGACACAGTTCAGCCCGTAACAGATGTTAGTGCTTGAAGAGATTAAAATTTTTACATTTTCCTTTGTACTTTTTCAGTTTGCCTATTTGACTTTTTTCCCGGTGAATATTACTTTAAAATTGACTTTAAAGGAAAAAAAGGCACTGTGAAAGTCATTTGTGCACAAGCACGTGTTAGCGAGAGAGTGCGGGCCGGAGCCCCTGGCTGGCTGTCTCTGGACATCCGTCCTATGTCAACTCCTGGTGTCACCACGGCCGGTAACCAAGGAGGCAACAAGTAAAACAAAGGTGATAGCTAATGTGAAGAGTGCGTTGCAGAATCAGAAGGGGATCTGGTAAAATCCACGGCCTCCTCTCCCATGACTTGGAGGGACGGGGTTCCCCTGGTCATTGCTATTGTTCCTTCAAAGACACCGCTGCTCCTTCCCAGCCCAGACTGCAGGCTTTCAGCCAGAGCCCGAGTACCAGGGCTCCATGGGGCGCCCCCTCCGCAGCCCCGGAATGCCACTCTTTCTCTGGGACACATCCCAGGCTGCCTTGGAGCAACAGCTGAGAGGCACACACAAAGGCATACAGCTAGAGAAAAACTCAAAACCTGCCCGGGCCGGAGGATGGATGGACCAGGTTTGGACTTGGGCTCCCAAGTGGATCAAAGGGACTTCCATTTTTTCCAACTTGAAAGTTAACTGACAGGTATTGTCTCTATAGATACGCTTAACATCTAGGAAAGTTGTGCTCTATTCTGGTTAAGGATGAGGTCCAGATTAGGGAAGGAGAGTGAGAGTGAGCACAAGTGGAAGGGACAGAGGAAGAGGGAGAGGGAATCTCAGACTCCACGCTGAGCACAGAGTCCAATGAAGGGCTCTATCTCACGACCCTGAGATCACAGCCTGAGCCAAAACCAAGAGTCAGATGCTCAACTAACTGGGCCACCCAGGTGCCCCGACGACTTCCTTTTTAACAGAAAACAATTTTGCAGGCCTCCCTCCCCTCAGCACACACACGCGCGCATTGGGTGTTTTGTTAGCATTAATCAAGGATCAAAATAGCATTGTCCTTGACCTTAACTTAGGCCCTCCAGCGACAAGGAAAAAGTCTCCGAGTGAGGGAAGTATAAAAGCCACCAAAACTCTTACTGAGAGAAATTTGGCAGTAGGTATTATACTTAAAGCCTGAAGTGACCTAGTAATCCAGCTTTTAGCGACATCTCATAAGGAAAGAGGGGTGGAGAAAAGACTTACACTCCCAAATGTTTTACACAAACTTGTTCGTGATAGTAAAAAATTGGAAGCAATGTTCCTATCTAACGGGAAAAGAAGGAGTAACTGAACATGCCACACCATCAACAGAAGGTCCCTTGGCACCCCTCACCTCACCCGCGAAGACAGTGAGGGGATCCACAGGAAGGCCAGTGCCCAGGTGCATTCTCAAGCCCACGGCTTCGAGAGTGTGGGGCAGGAAACAGAAGGCGGCTGTGCGGCCAGACCCACACGGGTTCAAATCCTGCTCAGTCCTGCCGCGGCCTGGTGGCCCTGGCAGCATTTCCATGTCCATCCATGCAAAGTGGGTCGAAATCCTCAGCCGGCTGGGCTCTCAAAGGAGTTACATGGGACCTGACACGCAAGAGCCGGCCTCCGCCGAGGGTCACCCAAACAGCGTGCTGCAGAGCGAGGATTTCAGATGAGCTCCAGTCAGTTCCGAGATCATTGCTCCTTCTGTTCCTTATATGATGCTGTCTCTTCTAGATTCTCTTCCCAGAAGCCCTGGGGAAACGGCGGCGGCAGGAACCACAGACAGGTGGCTGAGACGTGCAGCTCCAGCTGGGGATCTGAACGCGGTCTTTGCCCTTGGGACACAAGAAGTTGATTCAAAAGGTCGCAGAAACCAGGAGCTTTCCTGGCGAGGCCCCGAGCCCTGAGATCGGGGTGCTGGAGGTTTGGAAGCAGACGCTGTAATCCGTCATGCCCGGATGTCAGAGGGACGCGGCCTGAACTCGCTGGCAGGGAGGGCCATTTTATTTTCACTTGGCCACAATCCGTGTATTGTCACAATCTGTGAGGGAGGCAAGAGATGACTTCCCTGCCTGCTGCAGATAGAAAGTTCGTGGGTGCCACCCCCAGGGAAGACACTGCTTGCCCCCCGTAAGGAGCAGCTCACAGTGGGGCACGCCCGTCTCGGTGGGCCGCAGGCTCTGTGTCGGCCGGCTCCCCCTGCCCTGAGGCCCCAGGGGCCCCTCCATGGTCCGGTCTCCCCTCCCCTTCGCCCTGAACAGTGGAAGGTACACTGACCATCAGTCTGTAACATTCTTGTTTTGCACCTGTGTCATTCATTTCTCATTCTTTCCTTGGGTTTCCTTTCGTGGTCCACCGGAGATGGGGTCTCTCTCCAGAGGACGCCTGGGCTGTGGTGATTGGTTTAGAAGCAGGAAGACAGCTCTGGAACAAAGCTAATGTCTTTTCCAAATCTGTTCCATGTGAACAGATTTCTTGGGCCCATCACAGCCAGCCAAATCAGGTGATCAATTTGTAAATACGAAACTCTTCTTCCAGGTCAGACCCACAGAGACAAAACTAACAGGCCTATGTCTGTCCTTCTTTCCTTCCTGCCTGTCTTCCTCCTCTCTCCTTCACCTTCCCTTCTCTTTCTCCCCTTCTTCTTCTTCAAAGAGACTAAGTGGAAATAAAGCTGAGGATCCTGCAGGCGCTCTGGGCACCAGGGCAAAACCCCAGAGACCCACGCGGGAATACAGATCCCTCCTTCTCCACAAGATTTCACCCAAAGTACAGTCACCCTCCCTGGGATGCCCAAGAGAAGTAAAGGGGTGGAGGAAACATTTATTGAGCACCTGCTGAATGCCAAGTATGCTCACAGCACACTTGTGAGGCAGGGTGCTTCCTGCCCGCGGAGTTGAAGCCAAGAACATGGATCAGGAGAGGTGCTGGTGGAGATGGGGCTCGAACTGCTGGTTTCTGGCCCCAGAGCTCACGCCTCTGCCCTCTGGCAGCAATGTAAATGGAATCCCCCAAAGAGGCTCTTTCTGAAAACCGGTGACTTTTGCCAAAAGGCTATAATTAAAAGTATCCACATATGTTCACACAAAGAACACGAAACAACGATATATAACTACACGTCACAATATGAATGAATCCGTGGCAAGGTGGGGCTGGCTCGTACCAGCTCCTGAGAGCTGATTACGAAATATTTTGGAATTTTCCAAGCTGATTCTTAAATCATTAGTGGCTTGAAATCAGCCATGGTGGGCGTGTTTATACCACTGAAATTGGCAAACACTCCAAACAGAGCCTTTTTTTTTTCTTTTTTTCTTTTTTTGAGAGCCAACTAACCAGCACACTGCTGGACAGATCTTACAGACACTGAGCCGAAGCAACCAGACATAAAAGAGGACACACTGATCCCACTTATGAGGAGTTCAAGAACAGACTCAGCCTCCTACAGGGATGGAGGTCAGGGTGGAGGTCGCTCTGAGGTGTGGTGGGAGCATCAGGCAGGCTGGTCATGCTCTGTGTCTTCATCTTGGTGGTGGTTATATGAGCATGCTCAGACTGTGATGGAGACTTTTTCACAGACACAGCCTCCTAACATCCCCAAACATCTTGGCTGGGAGGAGGGGAGGAACACTATTTGGCAGAAGCAAAGAGACCTCTCCTTGAACCTTTAAAAGAGATCAAATGAGGCTTCACAAGTGAGACTCTAAGACTCTGGCTCAGGAGTCAGAAGCTCTGCTCTGCAAACTCAGGCAAGTTCCACAGTCACTCTGGGTCCCAGTTTCCCCGTCTATTAAATGGAAATAATTAAAAAAAAAAAAAACCTATGTCTAAGGTTGTTAAGGAGACCGAATGTGCATCACGTTGCCTCAAACACTACAAATATATAATATGTTGGCTATTATTTATTTTTATTTTTATTATTAATAAGCAGAGTTGGGTAGGAGATAAGGAAAAATGAAAAGGAGGGGAAATGAACGTGTGAGAAAAGTCAGTGAAGGGAAAGCGCAGCATTTCCTGCAAAGTGTATGTTTTGCCTCTGTCGCCCAGTCCTCCCTCTGCCCCACCATGGCTGGCTCAGCTCCCTCCTAACTGAAAATACAGAATCCACAACAGGATGGAATGGCCCAGAGTCAAAGTAACACCAGCTTGGGCCAAGTCTGATTCTGGGGCATGCCAGGCACGTGGTCCAATCCAGATTTAGTGGAAGAACTCACCCAGTTAAACCCATAGCAGGTTCCCAGAGTACCTCTGAAGGAATCATACCAAGTGTGGAAGGACTAAAAATTCTAGAAAGGGCTTTAAAAAAAGACACATAGAGAAAACATAAGTAAAAATTGTAAAATTTTCATTTCCCTCAGAGTGGATGGTGACAGGCTTGCATGCTTCATGCTTTAATCCCAACATGATTTTCACATGGGCTATCAGTAAATATTTACCAATAGCCCAGTTTGCTCTACATGAGACTCTACTCAAGGTTCAAAGAGAAGCACAGATTCTCAGAGGTAAAAAGGGACCCCGAAGATCACCTCATCCAATCACCCACTGGTTACCGAAATTTTCCAACAATTTAATGGGTGGCCAGCCAACATTTCTGACATTTGCACACTTCCAGTGACAGGGAACTCACCACGTCAGGAGGCATCCTGCGCATCCTGCACATCCGCACATCTGGGCAAACATCACTGGAGAGCTATAACCGGCCTGACTCTGGTCCGCGCGGAGTTTGGTTCTACGCCTCAGGGCCACCCAACAGGAGAGCAATGCCCCTTCCGCCGCATGTTTCCCATCATGGGTGCAGACCCCGCCTTGCTCTCGTATTTTTTTGGCTCAATGATGCCTTTAGAGAATGTCACCTTCATTTTTTCCCAAATAACAGGGTTTCCCATTTTTTCATTTTCTCAATCTTGCTTCCCTATTTTTAACTACTGCAAAGTTACAGATCAAAACCTAAAGAGCATTATTTCTTCCATGCCACTTTTTCTTTTAAAAATTCTTTTTAAAGAGGAATCTTCACCCAGTCTAGGCACCCAGATGTTCTGTAACCTCTCCCCACTGGTCCCTGCAGCCACGTCCTCTAACACCACCCCACATCCCCATCTCCTTCGGCAGTAACGGTTCTCCTCCACGAGCCCAGCAAGTGCTGCTTCCTCCATCCCACCCTCCCCCTCCCCCAATCCCAGCTCAGATGTTGCTTCTCGCCTCTCCATTATACCCTCCCAGTACCTGTGGCCCGTCATCCTCCCCTGCCAGGGAGCGGCTCCCTCCACGGTCCCCCCAGCACCTGTCCCACGGAACTGGAACTGCTTCTTCAAATGTCTCTCTCCCACTGACAGTGAACTGCTGGATCAGGGACCACTTCTCCTTTTCCACCTTCCTGCATCTACCATCCTTCTTGCGTAGGGCAGACCCACCATTTTTACTGAATGACTTGTTTCTGTCTCTGCTAATTCAAGTGTGCCAGGTATGTGCTGGCTGTGAACTGGCTGGTTGTGTTCCTTTAAGAAACGTCCAGATTTCTGACATAAAGTGGTTTGTGTAGAAATAGCAGCTTTGTTAAGTAACATGTTCAGATGCTAATCTTACCTAAGCCCAGTAGAGTAGAGCATTTCTCAACATGGATTTCTAAGAAGAAAGCTACAGTGAAGGTTCAGATTTTAAGCTCTGCTCACAGAGGCTAGTCACAGTTGTAAACATCAGTGTAACTGGCGCATGGTCTATAGAACACAGCCCCATCAGGGTTGCTTTTGTTGTGTTTGGAGTTTGATGACACTAATAAAATTAAGAAACCATCACTGGAATCTACTACACATTAGATAAAATAAGCAAGTTTCTTATCATTAAAAATATGATGCCAGAATCTCAGGTCACAGGAAGATGATTTACACATACTCTTCCCTGTTCTTCCTGCTAATCCAACAAAAAACCTGGACATTAAGTGTAACATTAAGAGACAGAATGAGAAACTCTGAAAAGTGGAGAGAAGGAGGTAAGCTAGGGAACTCACAACCCCAGTAACAAAACGTTGAGTCCTTGGAATTGACCCTGACCCCACCCATGCTTGGTGTTAAAGAAGCCAGCGAACTGGAAACACCAATGGACACACACAAAAGCAACCCCAACAAAAGCCTGCTCTGTCTAGCCGAAGGACCAGGAAAGGTCAGTCTAGCAAGACAGAACACCGTTAGACAATAACCACCTGACTCTAACCAAATACCATAGAAAAAACGGTGGCCCCACCCCTACCCACACCTACAACCGAATGAAGAGCCTAGACTTCTACCCGCACTAGGCTAGGAGGAGGCCCCCCACCGCCCTGTTAGCATGGTGCCAGAGAAGAGTGAGTAGAGAGCTGGGACGCTCATCTTCACCAAGCAGCACCCCTACCAGCCCCTGGAGACCAGGTGTCAGTGGAAGCCATGTGGGAAGGCTGGATTCCCTCCCTGTCTGGGTAGTTCTGACAGAGAGTAGTGTCAGGACTTCCACTAGAGCCTGGCAGGAATGAGGCCAAGGCCTCCCCTACCACCTACAGCATCATTTGAGCTCTCAGAGTCCTTGTATCATTGTCTGTTGAAGAATTTCCAGTGCATCTAGTTATATTTAGAGAGGAGGAAAAGGGGAGAGTGAGTATCCGCCATCTTATTCTGGAACTGAAGAGCTAGCATATATTTTGATGCCCACTCAGTGCAAGGTACTGCCTCTGCTTCCACACCTAACCAGACAGAAGCAGATCCCCATGGAATTTCTGAATGCCCAGACCATGCAGATGGGTTGCCTCTACGACAAGGCTGTCCATCTTTCTCAGTGGAACCCTTGAGAAAGATCAAGGAGCAGTGGAACCCAAAAAGTCAGTGTTTGTTTAATCCACAGTTCCAAGGCGGCCTTTATTTTCATCACGAGACAAAGTTTCCTCCATATTACCCAGTCGTTAAATGGATCAAAATTGGAGCCCCTCCGCCCCCGGGGCTGCCCTCCATCCCTCGTTATACTTCTGTCTCCTGTCCTCCCAGCTCAGGAGCTCTCCTCCCTCCTGCGTTGCTGTCAGCCTGCTACTTTTCCCTCTGAATTCAGGGGACCTACTTTTGGAAGGCTCCTCCTTTCAATCCTTACTGAGGATTTGCTGAGGGTCAAGGAAATTATGTAGCCAAGATCATCTTTATTGTATCTAAATTAACAGTAAATTAACTCTGAGGAGCACCTAACAGACTTGTATGTTACCAGTCGGAGCTTGGGTACTTGGGAGTTTTGATAGTATTCTGGCAGCTCAGTGGCTGTTTTCACTACATCCTTGCTGTTGGGTATGTTCCAGATGATCCAGGCTGCTAGGAAAGTGGCCTCTAAACAAATGAAGTGTTTCTGCATTTGTTTGGTAAACACCCCCAACCCCATACAACACCTAACAGTTTTAAGCTCATGACTGAGGCCCCGTAAGTCTTTTTTGGGTAATGTACACAAAAGTGAAGATATTTTTTTTTCTACTTTTCTAGTACAAGAAAACAGCTGATAGGATATTTTACAACACTCTCCAAAAGAAATTGTTTCAGTGCCAAAATCAAGCATGAGACATTTCAACCCAAAATAAAATCTGACATTGCCACGAGTACCTTAATTATAGCTCATCTACAAGAAAACTGTTTGAAGGCAAAAGGGGGTTTTCAGTTGAGTTTTGTTGGAAATTAAATCCAATTATAATGAGCATTAACTATGGGCTGGATAATACCATTTCCAACATGTAGAGCACTCCTATCCTGGATCCAGATTTTAATGATGAGGCTCTGTGCCAGGGGCCTTCTATCACCCAGAAGGAAACCTGGAAGGCCACACCACAGGCCCTGGAAGTAGGCCTAACTGGTAAACAGACATGTGTGACTTAACAGGACAAAAATAACAGACCGCCAAATACTTGTAAACTTGTTTGGACCCAAGATGGATCCCTGAAATAAACACGTACCAATTTCCTAGGGGCCTTTGGCCAAGGTTATGAAATCTTTATTAACGGCACACAGATCAGGACTGGACAAACCTCCTGTTTATCTCCCTCTGGTGCATGATAAAAAAGTATTCCTTAGATGAATCAGCAGCCCCTTCCAAATACACTGATTCACTAAGCCTGAGCTGTCCAGGTGAGTATCTGACTTCTTTCCCGCCTTGCCACAAAAGGAGAAGGGCAACTACATCATCCTGAGGCCCTCCGACACTGCCTGGGCCCATCCCGGTCTCTGTCCCCAGGGCTACGAGAAGACGCTTCTTAAGGAACTGGGCTCTCAGGCACTGTTGGTTCCACGGCCTCTGTCCTTCCATGGTATATGTGGCCTGGCACCAGCCTGAGCAGTGACTGTGGTCCAATAGCTTCTGTGGCTGGCAGCATGTGAGTGTGTGCTTGTGTGTGTGTGAGTGTGCACAGAGGTTGTTCCCAAAATAGGAATACCTTCACGGGCACTTTTTTCTTGACCAGCTCCCAGGACTCTAAACAGCCTCTTAAAAGTGCCCCCACATCTGATCTGATCCATCCAGTTCCTCCTTCTCATGCCAACCAGATGGGTTCTTCTGAAACCCCAAAACCAAGGAGGGCTGCATGTCCTCCCATCAGAAGAGTCTGGGGACTCACTGCCTCCCTGCCTAGAATGGGGATCTGGACCCACCATCTACCTCAAAGCCTCACTGCCACACTCCTCTCTCCCTTTATAACACTCAGAAAACACCCATTACCTTTCAAGACTCAGTTAAGACTCCTATCATCTATAAAACTTTTCCCAAACTGTCCATCCACCTCCCACTTCAGCAAGCAGAAATGACACAACATATATTTTTGTAATTATTCTAACCTTACATGCAGGTCTTTCTCTACTAGATGAAATAGAGAAAAGAGGATCTCTGAAAAATATCTTTGTATGCCCAGCCTTTCACCCAAATACCTGGCACAAAACACTCACCAAATGTTTGACAAGCAAATGAATGCATCTTTCAGCTGGCAAAGAATTCCAAGCCCTTTCTGGAATGAAAGATACGTTAAAAAGAAAAGTGCTCGAGCCCAAGGGGACTTCCCACATCAGGGAAGTGTGCAGCTGGGGGCTCCTGCTGGGTCCTCCAAAGAGCACAGAAATGTACCTCTCCACCATGTGAATACCAACCATGCAGAGAGAGGGTGCTCGTGGCCAGCAAAACCAAGAGAGAAAGGCCCAGAGCTGTGGCCATCTTCTCCCTTCAACCTGCCCTAGCATGGGGGAGTGGGACGCTAGGAGAGGCAGAAGGAAGAGGAGGGCAAGAGAAGATCTTACTTGCACCCTGGCCCAGTGATGGTCTCCAGAGCTTGAGCCAAGCCTCTACTGCAGGAAGGGACATGTGGAGAGCATCTTCACATCTCGCTTCTTTCCTGACCCTCTCTCCTTGGTCCTTAGGCTCTCGCACCCTTGTAACGCTTATTCTCAGAAAGTATCTGAGAATAAACTAGCCAGGACATGCATACCTGCCTTCTGTCTCATCCCAAATCTCTAGAGATGACAATAAGGTATGCTTGATAAAAGAAAACAATTCCCAACTGTGCTAGACAACCAGAAGGGGCAGGGGTGCTCAAAGGACCAGAAACTTACAAGACCCCCTGAGAGATGAGAACAAAGACCACATCGGGAGTGGGCCTGCTCACCCCACAGACTGGCCTATCCCCACCACACCCCATCACTAGATTGTAGCAAAGAAGATATAGCATTCAGACAACCTCCAAGACAAAACTGGAAAACACATCCACAAAGGGACAAGTATTTAAAGAAAATGATCATCAAGAAAAAGCACTGAACTCATGAGTGGAAGAATATTCTCCAGAAAAAGAATTCAGAGGAAGCAGAAGAAGACCAAAAAAAAATGTAATTAATTTTATGGCAATTGTATGTACACATTCTTCCACAGATAGAAATTTTTTTTTAATTTTAAGTAAAAACTACCAAAAAGAACACAAGTGAAATCTTCCAGATACAAGACAAATAGGCTTTATTAAAGGGCGGGGGGAGGGAAGGTGCAGAAAATTTTGTACCCAGCCAAACTATCATTCAAGTGTGAAGGGGGAAGAATAATTCCAGTTACATCATGGTAAACTGGATTGTTGTTCCCAGTTCTTCACTCCCTTTCTTGGCTCCAGTACCTTGAAGTACCTCCTAGCACAGAAAGAGGAAGGTATACCTCCCCACCCCATTGGCTTTAGGCTTAGCCATGTGATTTGCTTTGACCAATGATAGGTAAGCAAAAACTTGGGATGTGTTTGCATGCTGTAGCACAGCCTCTCAAGCTCCTCTGGTTTGCCATGAAAAGAGTGTGCTCCAGGGAACTACTTCTCCCACAATAAAATGCATGGAGCTGATCCAAATCCAACTCACAGCTGGAGCCAAGCCCAGCCAAGCCTAACCAAAAGGAGCCAAACCCCAGCTAATCCACAGACCTACAAGCAAGCAAAATATATGTTTATCACCATAAGTCACAAGACCATGGGTAAATTGCTATGTAGCATTAATGCACAACATCTAATTAATAGACAAACACAGAAAGTTTACTGAATTATTGAGGCCCCTTTTCTGAAAGAATTACCAGAGGATATCCTTTAGCAAAATACAGTACAATTCAAGAGGCAAGGAACAACAACAAAAAAAAGTAGTAAGAAAAGAATAAAATAGGGGAGCCTTGGTGGATCAGTTGTTAAGTGTCTGCCTTCAGCTCAGATCATGATCCTAGGGTCCTGGGATGGAGCCCCACATGGGACTCCCTGCTCAGCAGGGAGCATGCTTTTCCTTCTCCCTCCATCCCTCCGCCTGGCTTGCACTCATGCACTCTCTCTCTCTCTCTCAAATAAATAAATAAAATCTTCTTTAAAAAAATAAAAGAAGGGGTGCCTGGGTGGCTCAGTGGCTTAAGCGTCTGCCTTCAGCTCAGGTCATGATCCCAGGGTCCTGGGATCAAGCCCCGCATCAGGCTCCCTGCTCAACGGAGAGTCTGCTTCTCTCTCTCCCTCTGCCTGCTACTTTCCCTACTTGTGCTCTCTGTCAAATAAATAAAAAGAAAAAGAAAAGGAAAAGAAAAGAAGAAAATATATAATTAGTTATATAGGTATTCATTATAAGAAAAAATTAACAATAATCTTTTTTTAAAGATTTATTCAAAAAAAAGATTTATTCATTCATTTTTCTAGAGAGAGAGCACAAGCAGGACGAGGGGCTGAGGGAGAGGGGTACAGAGAGAATTCCAAGCAGATGCCCCACTAAGCATGGGGCCCAACTTGGGGCTTGATCCCACAACCTGAGATCACAGCCTGAGCCCAAATCAAAAGTTGGACACTCAATCGACTGAGCTACCCAGGCACCTCCAAAATTAATAATAATCTTGATGACCATTCCAGATGATCTCCAACTGAGCAGTGGTGATGGCAGGGAAGGAAATTAAGGTTCTCACCTTGTTCAAATGGTACGAGAGAGCATGGGGACTGTAGATGCGCTCAAATCAATACCAGTGGGTTGGGGGGATGATTGTCAATGTGTAAATTAAAGCTTTAAGGGTAATTACTGGGAAAATGTAGAATTGAGATGTATTACTTTCAATCTAATAGAATAAAAAAGCAAGAAAATTGAAGACAATAATCTAACAAAAGGCAAGAAAGATTTTTTTTTTAATTAAAAAGGAAAACAAGCAGCATTTTACAGATAAAACACAGGATAATATGGCAGGAAGGAATTCAAACACATCAGTAATCAGTAGAAATTCAAGGCTAACTTCTTCCATAAAAGCAGAAATTCTAAAAATTAGGGGACACTCAACACTAATGCAAAAAGGACAAAAAGAAAAAAAACATAGCAGGCAAACACTAATATCTTAGATACTGAATCAGTATCACTTCCAGACAATATAATTCCAAGATGAAAGCATCGAAGAGGACAAAGAAAAAAGATATTGAACAAAAAGTGGAATCTATATAACATTCATCAGCCTTGATACACCTGAACACTAATTCCAAAATACTGGATACAAGGACTGGCAGAAAGGCAAGAAATGGACACATCCCCCTCACAAATGGATACATTAACACGCCTCTTCCAAAACTTAACAGATTAAGTTGACCCCAAAAAGGGAGATCAAGAAGATAGAAATAATAAACAGGATGGATTTAATGGGGAGCTCTGTACCCCACAAGCAGAAAATACACATTCATTTCAAACACACAAAACCCTCACAAAAACTGGCCACTACCAGGCTTCAAAGATAATCTCAACAGGTTTCTCAAAGCAGAAATCTCATAGGGCCCTTTCACTGAATACAATTCCATAAAATATAAATGAATAGCAAAAGAATAGCCAAAAACCCAAATCATCTGAGAACTTTAAAACCAGCTGAGAAAAACAGACACAGCAAATCATTCACCCTCTCCGCCTAGACTGCTGCTCTTGACATCTCCCACTGCTGAGTGCTCTTTCTCTCCATATATATCTCTTTTCCCCTCTCAGCATGTCCATCTCTTGGGATTTGCTTAGATTACTGGATATGAATATTTTTAGGCAACAATCCTCCCTGTATTCCAGTATGCTAGTTCTTAACTGAGAATTGTGGTCAGAGGAGATGTGGGTAGGAGTATCCTTTGCTTATCTTTACAGTACTGAAATTTTATGGAAGTAACTGGCCATGCAGGACATAATAGGTTTTCATAGTCTTTTACTCTTAAAATCAGTATCTTTTTACAGTATACTTTCTACATGACCCTTTTTTGTACATGTAAAAATATTTTGACTAAAGACTGCTGCTTTTGCTACTTTTTCTGAAAGGGTCCTCAAGTAAGTAAAAAACATGTATTACAGGTAGAGGAAAAATGTGCCTTGAATGTGCATCTTCCCTCTCACACCCAACTTGTGAACAACAGACATAATTTATTATAAAACTCGTATCCTCAAACTCTCTCCTTAGATCTAAAATGCTACTGAATATGAGAACTTTGAAAAGAGAGTGTGCTCAGAACTTAGTAGGCCACGTAGGTAAAGGTACAGTAAGTTTTCTAATTTTACACCTACAACATTTTACACCTATAACAATGATATATAGACCCCATGAGATATGGTCACTAAAAAATAAAAATATATATGTAGGAGTTATGGCAGTCTTGCTTCATCAAGCTGTTTACTGTGGTTTTCAAAATCAGAAAGTAACTCAAAAAATCGAATGTTTCTAGCAGTAATACATTAGTTCAAAAAAATCTATATGATACAAGTAAATAAATATTAAAAAACAAATCACAAACAGAACTGTGAACTATTTTAAAACAAGCACAAAGTAGTGTATATCAAAACCTATAAACTGCAGTCAGAGAGGTGTTCTGAAAAAGTTTTATAGTCTTTAAGGCAAATATTAGAAAAAAATTTAATGAAATGGATCCATTCATTCAACTCAAGAAGCAAAAAAACAAAAAATAAAACACCATAGCCAAGAAAGAAATGCAGAATTAATAAATACAAAAGCACAGATAAACGTTTGCCCAAGGAAGCAAAGGTTCTCTTCTTGAAGACAAGATCAATAGCTGGATAAATAAAGGAGTCAAGAATTTAGAATTTAGCTGTGTGTGTGAGTGCATTGTGTAAGTAAGTGAATATGAAGGTGATGGGATCTCAAATTAGGGAGAAATTAAACTCTATTGGGATGATCAATAAAATTTATTGAAACAAAATTAAGTTTACATACTTTATTCACACCCTACACACAAAAATGAATTCCAAATGATCAAAGATAAAAACATAAAACAACATAAAAGCATTACAAAAAATATAACATTTTTGTAAATTTAGGGTAGAGTAGAAATAAAAAGCAAAGGTTACAAAGTAAAGGACTATATACATTACTCAATCACTTACAGTGACCACAAAAATATAGTTTTAAAAAAAACAGAATGGATCGAAATACTTGCAATGCACCTAAAAAGAATTAGAATCCAGAATTATAAACAATTTAACAAGAGAAAAGTAACAACCCTTTTTTTCTACATTAGGAGTGTCATCAACAGCTCCATGATTTCATCATTCATTCTCCTCAGCTTTCTGCACAGACTTAGTATGTACTACTGGAAATACACCTTCCAAAACCCACAGCGTAAGTCACCTGACTACAATATGTTGATAGAAAATGGACAGTCATGGGGAGTTAGATGAACAGTGGTCCAGAGAGAGATGCAGATCTCACCACACATAACTTCTTCTAAAATGATTTTGTGTTTGTGTTCAAAGTGCTTCCTGCTTGTTCAGAACACAGTCTCTGCAGATTTCCTCTACTTTACAGCTAGAAGAAGTTAATGTCCCATATGAGAAGCCATTCTGATTTCTACATAATGCAAACTGATATTTGACAGGCTCTTGTCATTATGAGTTAAATCCAAAAAAGTTTTATATAATTTGTTATAGTTACTTTGGATTAGTACCCAAAATATATAAAGAAGTGATGTAACTCAATACCCAAGAAACAAATAATCCAGTAAAAAATGGGAAGAAGGTATGAACAGACATTTCTCCAAAGAAGACATCCAGATGGCCATCAGACACCTGAAAAGATGCTCAACATCGCTCATCATCAGGGAAATGCAAATCAAAACTACAATGAGATATCACCTCACACCTGTCAGAATGGCTAAAATCAAAAACACAAAAAACAACAGGTGTGGGGGAGGATGCAGAGAAAAAGGAACCATCCTGCCCTGCTGGTGGGAATGGGAACTGGTGCAGGCGCTCTGCAAAACAGTATGCAGGTTCCTCACAAAATTCAAAAGAAAACTACCCTACAATCCAAGAATGACACTACTAGATATTTACCCCCAAAATAAAAAAAAATCAAAAGAAAAGAAGGAGGGAAGAAGGACAGATTTTTTTTCCCTTATGAGAAGGACTCTTGAAATCTACTCTAACTTTTGTATACATATGACAGCAGGATAACAACCCTCCCCCCCCCTTTTTTTTTTCAACAGAAGAGGTAGATCGGCAATCTACATAAGGAGAAATACAACCAGGCACTGAGTATAAAAAAGGATGTCAGCCTCCCTGGTCTCTGCACCTGACGATGGGGAAGAGCGAAGGCAAAGAAAAGCACAAACCCTTGCACTTGAACATTTTTAGGATATCTGCAAAGTAGCGACAAAGAAAAAGAACTTCGGTGTGCTAAAAGGAGACATTATCCAAGGATCTACCCCCAAAATCTGAATCATGACCTAAAGGGCCCCTTTGATCCAACACAAGTTAGGCCTCCAAATTTCTGGAACTTTGACAGCAGCACAAATTCTTTCATGTTGCCATCTGCATCACAAACACAATCACACTTTGTTTTCCTCTTGGGATCATACATTCAGCAGTGAATCTTATGTGCATTTATGCTTAAAAACCTCCCCACGTGTAAATCAGGCCACAACGTTTTCATGCAAAAAGCACCCAGTCCTTCTTCCCAGAGTTGCAACATGAAACCTAGTCAACGTCTTAGAAACCACAGACCCAGGCTTGCCCACAAAAGCACCACTCCCAGGGGCCCAGGCCGGCTGAGCCCTGGTGGAGTGTGCTCAACCGCACAAGACATTAAAAACTAAGCAGAAGCAGCCGAACTAATAGCTCACAAAGAAGAGAACAGCAGGGGACACGGGCCAGCCCAGGGGACAATGGACAGTTAGATCAGTACTCAGCACCAGCCACAAGGCGTGTAAGGACAACAGATTGTCCTAGAGGCCAGCCCTCACCTTCAGGAAGTCCTGCACTTAACCATCAGATTTGGTTTTAACTGTGGTAAATAAAATACACAGAACATAACATTTACCATCTTAACCATTTCTATGGGTTCTATTCTATAGCATGAAGCACATTCGCATTGTTATGCAACATCCCCTCCGTCCATCCAAAGACCTCTTCCCACCGTCCCAACTGAAACTCCGTACCCATCAAACACTCGCTCCCTGTGTCCCCACCCTCAGCCCTTGGCAACACGGGTCTACTTCCCGTCTTTATGAATCTCACTATTCCAGGCAGCACTTCTCAAGTGGAATTATAAAGGAGCTCTCTCTTTTTCTGAATGGCTCATTGATCACCTCAAGATTCATCCACATTGCAGCATGTGTCGGAATTTCTTTCCTTTTTAAGGCTGAATAATATTCCATTCTATGTATATACTACATTTTGCTTATTATTCATCTGTGGATAGACCTTTAGGTTGCTTCTACTGGTCACTTATTACAAACATCATCCTAGCCCTTTTCTAAAGACATCTTTAAAAGATTCCACAGTCTTGCGGTGAGCCTTATTTTCCCAAAATTAGCCTCATGTCTAACCTAGGTCCTTTGTGCTGTATCTTAAGGTCGTCTCTTTGTGCTCAACGAAGGTTCTGCCTTGGTCCCTCCCCCCACTTACAAGCTGTAGGACTTCTAATAACACCCTTCATCCTGCAACCCTTGGTTTTCTCACTGGCAAAGGGGGAAATCTGTGCAGGCCGTTGTAGCATGTGCAGTGCGCTGATGCACGGGAGCGCCTGGCCCCGAGCCTGATGCTTAGCAAGAGTGCTATGGCAGCAGCACTTTGAAATAAGCCTGCTTTGTAGATTTAAAATTTATCCATCTTCTGTACTCAATCTCAAACTCCTCTAGGTGACTCATATTTCCTAACCAAGTCCCATGTGTGTGTCTGTGTGTCCAATGAGTCAACTTTCACACACAGAGATGCCAGCTAAGCACATCCTTCCAGAATGGCTCAGGGCTGAGCACTGGAGGCCATGCCATGAGAACCAGCTTGGGGATACAACATTGCAGCCACCTGGGGCTGGGTTCTAGAGCCACATCTCTTTGCGTCTCACCACCTAAACATCCAGAAACACCCTCTTGGCTCGTGCCAAAGTGAAGACACTAAGCCAGCTCCCCACACGGACACCCTTTTAGGGCAAGGTTTTCCATACGCTGAGGTGGCTCTTGAACCCGGGTCAATTCAACTAAGCCCAGATTTTTTTCAAGCTCCTGTAGACAGCCCACTCCTAAACTACCCCTACTTCTGGCTATGTTTGCTCCTTTGTACAGTAAAGAAACAAACAAAAAATGCTATCTCTTCTCGGCCCAGAATAGCCTGCACGATCCCATCTCTGGCAAATCTGTTTCTGTGCTCAGTCTACTTATGCAGTAGGTCCCCAGATGTGCCAGCCCTGCGCTGGGAGTCACTGCAGGCTCATGTCCATCAGCGGCCTCTCTTGCCTCCCAGCCAGGATCTTACCTCCTTCTCTAGGGCCTTCCTGTAGGGAACGCTGACAGCAGTTCACCCACTGCCATGAGCAAGTGGTCACAGTACCTCCCCTGGGGAGTGAGCGCCCCAGTGTCAGGAACCCCACCTGCTTCAGACGCCTCTTCCTAGAGTCATTTCCAAGATGGAACTACCGACGGGAAGCACCAGAAGCTTACTTAATAAGGGGATGTGTGCTATCAAACTGACTTTCTCCTGGAGAGTGAAATCATGGGAGAGGTTGAGGTGGGTGGGGGCAGAGAAACCTGGATTCAAATTTTAGCTCCTCCACTTACTAGCTGTAGGATGCTCATCACTGGGTGGCTGCCCCGTCACACCACCTCCCCCAGGGGCTAAGGGTTCGATGACCCTGGCCATAGCTGACAGAACCCGGAGAGAAACAGCTGGCCAAGCCCCCTCACAGTGTAACAGCCAGCCAGTGGCAAACCCTCTTTTTCACTGTATGAAATGTTCTCATTTCAAACTGGGGATTCCAGTATGAGCCCAAGTTTTATCTGTTCCTGAATCCAGGTCCCACTCCTAGAACACACAGTGACTGGCATAGCTCCCAGAGAGGGGCCTGCTGGACCTCAGGCCTGCTCCCAGCACCATTCGAGCCAGAAGGCCTGTCACTGGGCCACTAGGGTCCCAGGACCCTAGGCACCCGCTCCTACTGACGCCTGCTTGTTTCAGCTTTCCCCAGGAATTTGGAAATGAGCTCCAGAGCCCTCCAGTAAATCCCTGTTTATTGCCGGAGCCCTCGCAACCTTAACTAATGTACTGTGTAATCTTAGGCCATTAGGAATATTAGCCTGAGTGAGTGTAGACAGGTTGTGAAGTGGTGTAGACAAAGCACCAACACAAGGTTAGTCCTAAGGAGAACCACCATAAAGAAGAGCCACACTCCCTGACTCATAAGACAGAGGTCAGGAGGGCAGCTGGAGTGGCAGTTAGCAAGGTGAGCGCTGCGGAATAGCCAAGCTGCAGGGGCGGCCAGCAGAGAGGGTGGAAGCCAGAGAGACCAGCTTTACTCAGTGCCCGCCTCTGCCCCGGACTACTGTCCCTGACTGCCATCCCTGCATTCCCCACCCCAGCACACGCCCCAACATGATCTATTCTGATGATTTCGGAAAGCCCCTGATCCTGGGGTATCTGTGCTCCTCTGCACGCTGAGTCCTGTTGGCAGCCACTTTCTTTAAACACCCTGGGTGAAGATGATGACTACGACGGTGTGAGAGGAGAATAATGGTCCCCACAAAGGTATCCACTGCCTAATTCCCAGAACCTTGGATATGACAAAATTGAAGAATGCAGGAGGATTTAAGATTGTTAAGCAGATGTAAGGGAGATTATCCTGGATTACCCAGTTGGACCCAATACAGCCTTAGGAAGCTGAGAATGGCCCTCAGTTTACAGCCAGCAAGAAAACAGGGGGCTCAGTCCTAAAGCCAGTAGGAACTGGGTTCTGTTAACAACCCAAAAGAACAAGGAAGCAGATTCTCCCCTAGAGCCTCCAGAAGGAGCACGGCCCTGCCGACGCCTTGATTTTCACTTGGCAAGACCCATGTCGCACTTCTGACCTCCAACTGTCAGAAAATGAACGTGTATCGCTTAAGGTCACGAAGCCCGTGGTGGTGTTACACTGGCGACCGAAATGAATACAGCTGGTCCTGACTCATCAGTGCAGGCCTGTGCACACTGTCCCCTATTCACGGTTATGTTTAATCTCCACAACAGCTCTGGTAGTAACAGCCAGTGTCATCAGCTCCATCTTACAGAACGGGAGGAGAGAAGCTCTGTCCCTTTCCCAGGGTCACACAGCCCCTAAGTAGGGAGTGGGGACTAGATTCCAAACTGATCAGACTTCAGGGGTTGTCCACAAGCCACCATGTAATCGTGACTCCCAGGCCAGGCCCCAGGTCCAGACGGAACCACAAAATAATTGTCAGTTCCCTAAAGCACACACACACACACTCATGCACACGCAGAGTAGAGACACCCTGGCCATCCTCTGCTCCTCCGTGGTTGTGCTGACTGGCCCCAAGTACCTTTTGTATAGGAATGTCCTGCTGTATGGTCTGGTTATGTGATCGTTTAGAGCTTTTTGGTTTTAGATTCTGGCAACACTTGACATAAACTAGCAGCTCCAACAGGAACCAGCACCACAAGGAAGGTGGTCGTGCCACTTAAGAAAGGGTTAAACCAAAGTCCACACCCCTTGGCCCCCTTCTCATGGAAGAGCTCAGCCACTGGCTTCCACAAATCTTCTTAAAAATCCCTTCTTTAAAAAGTTAAGCAAACCATGCATAAATCTAAAATAAAAATCTTTGCTTAATGGTGGGGGGAAATAAAAGAGTCTTTAATGGGTGGTGTGGTTTCTTCTACTATCTGAGGAAGATCGAGATGACAAACATCACAAAAATCATGATCTGAGACAAAGGAGGCACAATCTCTGACATTTCTTTGCCACTAATTCTCAGAATTCTGAAATGGATTACCAATCATTATAATAAACCAGGGTTTTTCAGAGTGTTACCTACTGACTTGCAAAAGGGGTTTCACCCTATGTTAATCCCTCAATGACTTTTCGTTTTTCATATTTGGTGTTATTTCCTCCTTTCGCAGAGAGCAGTCATGACACAGCAACCATGACCCTGGGAGGGACCTTCATTTCCTATGAAGACTCACATGCTGGCCCCCACCAGATCACTATCATTGGTCTCCAAAGGAAACATCTCTTTTTATTTCAAAGATGTAAATCTGCCAATTTTGTGAAATGTGGGCAATCCTGGGAACAAAGAAACTTTGAGTCCAGCAAATAACAAATTAGGAAAGAATTCCTGAAAGAGTGTTACAGTTTTTCCACGAGGCCCCTGCTGGCAACGTCAGCGAGGAACCTCGGGAGCATCCAAAGAGATGACTTTGCACTTACGTGCTTCCTGGGATTCCTGAAGAGAGAGATCAGTCTGACTTGTGCTCAAACACCTCCAGGCCAGAAAGAAAGGAGGAATTACATATGAAATATGTCCCATGTCTCGAAGGCTATAGAAAGACCAGCCATTACCATGTTCTGAGTTTGGCACTCTGCTCTGCCCATCACACCTACCGTCTCACTCACAGCAGTGCTGTAAGCCCCCAATATGCAGATGGAGAAACAGAGGCCCAGACAGAGTTAGTGGACCCTGAGGTCTAGATTTGAAGCTGGGGGCCAGAGAAAATCACGTGTAGGTGCTGTTTCGATCCCTGCCACTGATTACCAAGGGTCACTCACGAGGACAGGGTAGATACGAGGGTGGAAACCACACTGTCACCGCCCCAAAGGAAACCAGCTTGAGGAAGACAGATGTAGGGAATAGCTGCCACTGAGAGGACGTCCCACCTGAGAAGCAAGTGACAACCAGCCACCGGTTCACCCCAGGTAGGCTGAGCAGATAGGGCAGACAGGGTCTCATATGCCATCCAGGGACCAGAAGGAAAATGCAAGAAGCCAAAAGAGGAACTGGTGCTGCTGAGGGCTGCCAGCAAAGGGCTGGGTGAGCTCTGCTGCGTGAGCAGACAAGGGCCACACCTGCACACAACCCTCTCCCAAACAAGCAGGACTCTGTCTGCAGGAGCCTATCTGCCTTCTGAGTATGAGGGGTCTGGTATCCAGAGCAGGAAAGCAGGCAGTGGAGGGAATGAAGAGGAGTGTAAGTTGAGGATGGGAGCTAAGCCAAGCACCTTCCTCCCCTTCTCCCTAAGTTAGCAACTCGCAAGCAAGGAAGAGCCAGTAAGCAGTTCTGGCTCCTTTCTTTTAAAAGCAATCTCTTTCAGGTGGCTCAGACTGTTAAGCAACTACCTTCGGCTCAAGTCATGATCCCAGGGTCCTGGAATCGAGTCCCAATGCCAAGCGGGGAGCCTGCTTCTCCCTCTCCCTGCTTGTGTTCTATCTCTCTGACAAATAAATAAATAAAATCTTAAAAAAAAAAAACATCAATCTCTTTCCCACCATCATGTATCAACTCCCTCTTTAGAAGAGAAAGAAGTTTCCACTTGAGAAAACTAGGTGGTGGAGCTCCTGGGTCTCAGAAGCAACACAGTAACATCATTCCCCCCTTCCTGACACACTTAGCGCTCACCATGTGTCAGGCCTCTCGCCAGGCACTGGGGAGCATGGGGAGGCAAAGCAGGCAGCACACGAGGACAGCCATGCAGCCATGTGACACGGCACAGGTGCAGACTGGGAGCAGTGGGGGCACAGGAGACGTCTGACCTGGGCCGGAGCAGGCAGCCAGTGCCCGTCTCCTTACTCCCAGATGTGAGGAGACTGTGGAGAAAACCTTATAAATGAGCCAAGTCTCCTCTTTGGAAGCCCTCAGGTGAGCTGAGAAGCCACCAAGACGGATGACTGCAGAGCTCCGTGCAGAGAGCTACTTTGTTTCCAGATGCCTGGCCCCACTCCAGTGCCCTCCTATACAAGGGAAGAAAAGGTCCCAGACAGCATTTCAAGGACCTGCACAGGAAAACTGGACGACGGCCAGCTCGAAAGCCGAAGCCCACCTATACGCAACTTGGCCTGATCCTCAATGGGGTCTGATTCTTCCATCCAACCATTCATTCGTTCACTGAAACACTTACTGAAAAATTTACAGAAACACTTACAGAGCCACTACCTATTTACAAGAACTGGACTTGGCCCCTTATGTCTCTAGAACTACAGGATGTAATATTCACTTGGAAATAAACTTTATTGGTGCTATTTCAAACTTATTAGTCATTAGAAGTGTTGCAATGCTTTGTCATTTGGTGTATGTCTCTCCTTTAATCTCAGTCTGATCACCTCCCGGTGACAGGATCCAAGGGAGAACGCGTGGAGCCCCGACAGCATCTTCTATGGTCTACCACAGTAAAATTACAGAAAACCAAAGACGAAAACATTCTGAAAGCAGCCAGAGCGGGGAAGATGTAGGACTTTCAAAGGCACAACAAGGGGACTGATGGTGACTTTTCTAATGGAAACAAGAGAATGATTTTTTTAGTGCTGGGAAAAAAAATAGCTTACAACCAAGAATTCTATACCCAGTGAAATATTTTCCAAAGCTCTAGCCATAATACATACACTTTCAGGCCCCAAGTCCCTACAACAGAAACCTGAGAGTGTTCATCAAAACAAAACCCACAATGAATGAAATACTAAAGGAAATTCTTCAGCGGAAGGAAAATGTTCCCCCCACAAAAAGAAAAAAGAAAACCACAGAAACAAAGAAGAGCAAGGAAAAAGGCATATGTGTGGGTAAATGTAAACAAATATTAATTGCACCAATAACGACAATTTATGGAAACTAAGATATATGTAGAATTAAAACTCCTGATACTGTAATAGGCATGAGAGGGGTCAAGAGAATTAAAGGGTTTTAAGGTAATAACATTGCCGGAGAAATAATAAAAATATTCCTTTATATTCAAGCGTAAAAGGCCAAAAATATAAAACTAAAAGACTAAGAGCAAGGGGGAAATTGGATAGTAAAAATATTTGATTCACACCAAAAGAAGCAGAGGAGAGGAAAAGAAACATAAAACAGATGACACAAATAGAGAACAAATTATAAGATGGTGATGTTATACAAGATGGAAATAAAACAAATGTTCTAATTAAAAGCCTGAGGTGACATCCACAAAAATGGATGAGTAAGAAACTCGAAAGTTTGCCCCTCCATAAAAGCAAACACAAAACTGGCAAAATTTATCAAAAATCAACTTATTCAGAACTCTGGAAATTAACCAAAGGCTTACAATAATCCAGGAAGCTTTTAGTCAAGAAAAATCAACTAAATCTTATGAAGAAAAGAAAAAAAAGGTATCCTACTGGAAAAGAAGGAAAACTGTCTCTATCTGCAGGTGACATGATCTTATATAAATCCTAAAGAATCAACAAAATCTAATGAACAAGTTCAGCAAAGTTATAGGATACACAGTTGATACTCAAAAAATAGCTGTATTTTTATATATTAGCAATGAACAATTCAAAAATGAAATTAAGAAAATAATCCCATTTTCAATAGTATTAAAAAGGAAAACTACAAAAGAAAAAAAACAAAAAAGCATAAAACTTGAACTTGGAAAACTATTATACTTTCTTGGACAAAATTAAAGATCTAAATAATGGAAAGATACCCCACATTCAGAGATAGTAAGACCTAATGTTATTAACACGGCAATGTTCCCCAAGTTCATTTACAGATTCAGTGTGATTCCTATCAAAATCCCAACTGCTTTTTTTCCAGAAATAGATAAATTGATCCTCAGATTCATCAGGAATTACAAAAAGACCCTAAGTAGCCAACACAATCTTGAAAAAGAAGGACAAGTTTGGAAGGCTCACACTTCCAGATTTCAAAATCTATGTAACCCTACAAAAAGACAGAGTAATCAAGATAGTGTGGTACTGGCATAGGAACAGGAATATATAGACAAAATGATCAATGGACTAGAATTAAGATTCCAGAAATAAACTCAACAATTCCAATAGCATTGTAAACCCAAATGAGAAAGGTAAAACAATAAAGTTTCTGTAAGATTGCAGAAAAAGTGAAAAAGCAAACCACAAAGCAGGAGAAGGTAGCTGTAGCAAATATACCCAGCAAAGGACTCCTATCCAAGACACACAAAATCTTACACTCAGATAAAGACTAACAACCCAACTTAAAAATTAAGCAAATAATGTAAACAGGCACTTCACAAAAGGTGATATTCAAACGGCCAACACATCTAAAAAGGCACAAAATCAAAGGTTTAATCATCAGAGAAATGCAAGCTGAAGCCACAATGAGATACCACTCCACACAGTCCAAAACTAAACTAATAGTACCAAGTATTGGTGGTTCTGAAAAGAAAAATTCATATACTGCTAGTGGGAATATAATTTGTTCAACCGTCTGAACAACCATTAGGCAATATTCGGTGAAGCTGAAGGTAAAGCATACCTTGTGACCCCTTGATTCTAGTCTTCAACACATACCCAACAGAGATGCCTGCATACATTCACCAAAAGATACGCTCATGGCACCATTATTCATGATAGCCCAAAACGGAAAAGAACTCAGGTGTCCATCGAAGGAGAATGAATGAATAAGTAGACTGCCTGAGAAACGTATACAGTGGCTCTCTAGACAGCAACGGGAAAGACAGACCTGCCACTGTTGACAATGCAGAGGAATCTCACCGAGTATTAAGCAAAAGAAGCCAAACTCAAAAGACTAGATACTACACAGTTCCAGTTATCCAGAATGTAATGAAACAGGCAACACGAATCTGTTGTGAGGGAAGTCGGGAGGAGGTGATGTTTGGGAGGAGACACGAAGGGAGCATACTGGGTGCCGGTAAGGCTCCACATCTCTCCAGGTGGGGGTGTGTTGCCCCTACAGCAATCGTGCATGCTGCCCTCACACGTTCTCCTTAAACTGTAAGGTTCGCCAGACAAGCGCTGGGGAGGCCATCCAGACACCGCCAGGAGGAGGGTGAGCAGAAGGCAGTGCAGGTGAGAGTGAGGCTGAGCAGAGCCCACGAGCGAAGTCAGAAGGCAAGACCGAGATGCGCCTCTCATCAGCTTGGCCGGCAGGGCCCCGGGCGGGTCCCGCTGAGATGGGGCAGCTGCTTCCCGGGGGATCAGAGACAGACCATTTAGGAGGCCTGACTCCATCCACATGGAAAACTTTATCTCACTTGCCTCCTCCCCGTGGTTTTGAACCATATCCAACTCCTTTCTCTCTGATAGCACAAAAGGAAGGAATGTGCACACACGGACTGACTCCAAGTGTCTCTGAGGATGACCAGGGGGAAACACTAGACAGCTTTCAGAAGGCAGGTGAGCCACACTGAAACTCCAGCACCCGACTCTGCGGCTGCTCAATTCTACTGCCACCTCTTCGAGGGCACTGCTAAGGAGCACAGCTGAGAGTACCCCACGTGTCAGGCAGTGTTCTCCACACTTTCTGTGTGTTACTAACTTGCGTAATCCCCCCAGGAAGCCTAGGATGCATAGTTCACCAACATTATCCCCAATTTGCAGGGGAGAATGTTGAGGTACGAAACTGTAGGCACCGTGCCAAGCTTCCACCAACTACTTCCACTAACTACTAGTGGACCTGGGGTCCAACCCACCTGCTTCACCTCTACACTCTACCGCCTCCTGACGACACAGGCCCACGCCACCTCTACAGATGCCCGAGCTCAGCTTCTGCACCACTGGGCTCATTTCGGACAAATGTTCCTCAGGGCTTCCAAGCCAGCACATAAAACCCAAGCCCAGAGGACAAAATGTGTGTTCCAGAGAAAGACGTTGCAGTTCTCTCTGATTCTTCGTGGGGGTGTCACAATGCTAATAAAAGGACTAATGTCACACTGTGTGGAAACAACCACAAACACAAAATTTCACCACCTGTAAGTGAAGGTATTTTCAAGAGGTGCACATTGGCATTGGAAAGTTTATTTAGTCCCATTCTTTGTTCTATACAACTGAGGGCTGTGAAAGATGTAAGCCTGATGATTCACAGACCTGTACCCCTTGGGCAAATAATAAAAATAAAATTAAAAAAAATTAAAAAAAAAAAAAAAAAAAAAAGAAGAGGATTTTCGGGGAGAATGTCTTCAGACTGTGGTCAGCAGGTAAGAAGAATCGTTTGTGTTGGGTTTCTCACCACTACTCTAGGGGGTGCTGGTCACTGAGGCCACAACCACTTGAAGCAGCTTGTAGAACACAGAACCTTCCCCCAGCTGGCCCTGTCGGGAAGCCCTCCTCTCTCCTCTTTCTCTGAGCATTCTAGAAACAGGCTGATGGGGTGGGGGGTGGGGGTTCATGCCAGCATCCCTCGCTTCTTCTAGGCGCTGGAATGTGGGAACACAGACATAAAGTGGCCCAAGGATCCCACCCTCAATCACCAGACCCGGAACCGCTCCAAGCTGGGATAATCTGCATTCGGGGGTAGCTGCTTCTTTTCCAACAGAGACCTCGTCTTTATCATTTATGGGGATTTCTAAGAGACCAGCTTTCGACAGTGGTAAAGAAATGAAAGCACAGTTTGGCACTTGTTCGAGATCGGCTGTGCTGCGGTTGGTAATCCTGTTAGTTTCTAGCACACCATCTATTAAGTGCCACTCCCAAGTCACCCACAGTCACCCTTAATTTGCAACTAATGGAAACAACTCCCTCAAAATGCATGGCCGCAAGGGGAATGGCTGCTTTTTATGCTAAACTGAAAGTCCTCAGTGGCACTGGGGCAACAAGGGAATAAAAGGGATAAAATAGTTGCAGAGTGTGTGGGGCTGGTGATGCTACGCCTGCCGTGGGGGGCACTGTTGTCTCAAGGATCGCCTTCCCAGGGAAGGGAAAATGGGTCTCCACTGTCGGTGCACATTCACAGTCCTCTCCAGATCGTGTCTACAAAATTTCACATCTCAACCACTGCGATACAAAACTCTGTGTAAGTGGCAAACACTGTCTGAAACAATGCAAGACATAAAACAAATGTTCCGATTTTGAATACATGGTTCTATCAACCGTGATACTCCATTCTGATGCACACATACTGCTACAGGGTTTCCAAGCCCCTCATCTAGTTAGAGCCTGATGCCTGCATCCCACGCTGGGAATGTTCTAGCTACCCTGACTCCTGAGCCATGAAAAGGAAGGCAAATCACATTCTCATCTTTGCAAGTTACTGCCCATACCCCCTGCTCTGGTGTTGAAGACCAAGACACACATCCAGTTCTTGGGGCAACTGTGAAACATAACCTGGAGAGTTAGGTGTCTGTTTGGACTGCCTGCCCTCAGACAGCATCCCTGAAGGCCCTGCCCTAGAAGCACAGGAGCTCTGTGCATGCTGACCAGCAGCCCAAGGAACAGAGACACCACCTGAGCCTATTCCCAGCATCACTGCTCACAGCTGGGTGACCTCAAAGAGGTTGCTCGGCCTCTCTGAATCTCCCTTTTCTCACCTACAAACCTGGCTAGGTAGATCAACTGACTGGGTTGTTGTGTGATTTAAATAAATTAGCATAATGAGCCTGGTTCAGTAACGAGCACAGACACCACTCTCACCTGTTGGGGAGAAATGGCCAGAACCTGGCCAGGGATGCTTCTATGAACAGCCCTGCACGGGAGCAACACTTACCCTGCACTCCCACCTGCACTCCCATGATCTCCAAAAAGGGAAACCACAGTTCTGGTACTTATTTTGGTTCAAAAATGATGCTTCAGTGATTCTTTGTCCATAAAGATGCAGCTAACTCTTAAGCTTCAGGAAAAGAAAATACAGCCCCGAACACGCACAGATGTGCTCTCTGCTGACCTTTGGCAGCAGCCCAAACCACTCTGCTTTCTTCTGGGAGTGCCCAGTGTCCAAGGATGTCACTTCACGGCATCTGCTCTTTCTTCCTAAGTAGACCCTGGCTGTCAGCCACAGACTTCCCATTTGTCACTGGCTGTCTCTCTGAACTTCCATCAACATTTTGATTCTATTTTGCCCCAACTTTGGGGGAGTAAAAATTCCACTTTTTTTTTTTTTAAGAAAGGAAAGAGAAGTTACTCAACCTAAGAGAATGGTTTTGAGTTCTTCCCGAAATCTGATCAATATATGCTACAAAATATATAAGGTCGTTAGAGTTTACTACCAGAAGAGGGGGGGGGGATCTAAGGATGCAACTTGCATGGTTCTTAAAGGAGTGTTTCAAGCTCCTCACCCACCTTGGGTCTTCAGTTGGTGAAGAGGTTTCCAAATATTATTAAAGATGAAATTTCTTTTTTTTAAAAAAAGACACCTGAGCTTTTCCCCCTCTTTCTATTACTGTTTATCTACAGTGCTATGGATAAATCCTTCTCCCCAGAGTTGCTCTGGGAGTTTATTCTTAGTTTTTTAAGCTGCTACCAACCGCCATGGCATATGCTTCTAGGGTTACCACTGCACCAGCACTGGGCTCAGGCCCTCCCCAGTGTAGAGACGTTAGGGCCTGCCACCTCCAGGAAGGCACTCAGATTTCCACATAGTGTAAGCCAGCTCTGGCCCAGAGCTTCAGCGAGAGCCTACAATGACAACTATTTCTGGCTGGATTCTTGTTTAATATTGGCAAGCAGGTGGATAATGTCAGGGGACAAGGTCAGGGTACTGTGTTAGGAAAACATAAGATGAGGAAGTAAGCCACTCAAGAGACAAAATTAGGAAGGACAATATCTTATTTTTGCAACCAACCGCACATTTAGCCTGCTTTCTAGTCAAAGTGTCACAATATTGCCATCTACTAAACAGGCAAGGAAACATATGCGTGAGACCCCGCTCCTTCCCTGCCACCTCCGTCTCCACAGAAAAGGACAACACCTACAAGCAGTTTGCCCTCTATTTTCTGAGTAAGGGTTAATAAAAGTAATGACTGAAAATTCCTCTGCCAAATCTGCAGAACACAATCTCAGCCCCGAGACCAAATGGTTTCAATTCCCTGCTCCTTCTCCTCCCTCCTGCCTTCAAGATAATTCTGGCAGCCAAGCCATGCAGAGAGCAGGTTAGCAATCTTTAGTGCTCGGTCCTCCCACCACCAACAGAGAAACCTGCTCTGTTTTTCTCTGGATAACCTTGCCGTGGTTCTCACTTCTGTTCTGTGTCACCTTCTTTGAATGTTTCCTTATTTTATTATCAGCTACAGGGCAAAGGTCTAAATGGTTTCTTCTCGAAGGGCTGTCATGATGGCTTCCAAGTTACTACAGGACCATCCCTTATTCCTGGGCAGACAATGACCAGGACGCCCATGGCCAGCCCTGAGCAGGCAGGGGAGACGGTGTGCCTCTTATCTGAAAGATTGGGGGTCTCTCTCTAGCTCGCTTTTTTTTTTTTAAAGCTTTCCATACGTCTTATACCATATCAAGCCTGGTCTTTCCACTGGGGCATCCCTACATGAGTCTTCGGTTGTTAATGAAGTTGACTCCCCTCTAACTCTTCCTTAGCTTGCTCTCTCTCGTTCAGTGGACTCAGGCACAACTGGATTCCAACCCAGCTCCCCAGTGACCAGTGAGAGACCCTGGAAAAGTCGATCAGTCTCTGAGGCTCACTTTCCTCATCTGGCAAGCAAGGGTAATAAAGGTGTTAATTCTCTGAGTTGTTGCCAGGGAGAAATGAAACTGGGTGTGAACAGTGCTCAAGTAGGCCTGGAATGTAGTAAATGCTCAGTAAATAGTGTCACTGGTTGGGGGGCGGGGATCATCCATTTCATGGAAGAGAAAACTAGAAAGCAAAAGAATAAATGCCATCTAGTTAAACCCTCTCAGCTTACAATGAGGAATCAGAGCCCGGAAATCAGACATTTGTTTCCCAAGAGTACTTGGGCACGCCTAAGTGTGGCAGGGGTCGGGGCCGTACCTCCTTACACCCTGACCCTGTTGACCAGGCTGTATGAAGGCTCCTTTGCCAAAAGCCTCAGCAGTGACACTGCCCAGGGGAGGATGAAGTGAGAGAAAACTTGGTGTGACCTGACACACATTTTATGTCCAAGAGATGCTTCTGATCACAACTACAAATTCAACTTCCTAAGAACGAAATATGGCAAAGTATTTTCAGAGCTCATGTCTCTTACTGAGAAACAGTGAGTGTAATCACAACAATTATAATAACTTCAGAAAGGCCATCAAGGTCAAGCCCATGGGCTACTGAGACAACGGTATATCGCTCAGAGTGCTGGATGTGAGGTGTTTACAGAAGGACCAAAAGCTCATGGAGACAGGCCCTAAAGTGCCCTTGCTTCCCTAATAGCCAGTGAGAGCTGTCTTAGTGCTGGTGATCATCTTCATTGATCTCCAAACGATTTAAATTTTTAACCAAGACCCTCTCTCAAGACAACAAATTCCAAATGTTGACCAAGTTATTTATCCTAACTATACTTTTTTAGACCTTTCAGGACTTCAGTGGAGAAGCATCAACAAAGTGGATTTGGCGTCATCTGTACCCCACGCCTGCACCACCACCACCCCGAATCCTGCCATTTCCGGAGCTCCTGCAGTGCCGGGCGATATATAAAGCGCCCACTGGTCTTCTCTATCAAATATGGATAACAACCCTCACAGGCAGGTCCTGTCACCATCCTCACCTTACCAATAATGACTGCCAGGTGCTGGGCGCACCTCAGTGCCTCAGGTGGTTAAGCATCTGCCTTCAGCTCAGGTCATCATCCCCGGGTCCTGGGATCAAGCCCTTTGTCAGGGCTCTCTGCTTAGCGGGGAGCTTGCTTCTCCCTCTCCCTCTGCTGCTCCCCCTGCCTGTGCTCTCTCACTCTCCCTCTGTCAAAAAATAAATAAAATCTTTTTAAAAAGAAAAGACAAGACTGCCAGATTCTGAAAGGCCAGTGTCTTGGCTGGCACGTGATTAGAGTTAGGACTCTTGGCCCCATCTGCCACCTCCAGGGAGGGTCTGGAGATTCAGTCCAGTCTCATGCTAATTATTTAATCAGGTGTGCCTACATAATGAAATTCTAGACCGAACTTGATACGATGACGGGTCTCAAGGAGCTTCCTGGTTGGTGAACACAGGGACGTACTGGGAGGGTGGTGCACTCCGATTCCCCTAGGACAGACACTTCTGCCCCTGCCACCGCTGCCTTCTACCTCCACACCCCTACCCCCCCCACCTTGCTGCCCTATGTATCTCATCATCTGGCTGATCACTTGTATCCTTTATAATAAAATGGTGATTATAAGTATATTGCTTTGCTGAGCAATGCAATCTGAGTCATTCTAGCAAATTATGGAACCGTGGGAACCCCCAAACTGTAGCCAAGTCAGACAGAACTGTGAACAGCCTGGCAAGCTGGGACTTACAACTGGTATATGAAATGCTGAGCAGTCCCATGGAACTGAGCCCTTAAACTTGTAGGGTCTGCATTAATTCTGGGTAATGTCAGATTGAACTGTAGGACACTCAGCTGGTGTCAGAGAATTTGTGTTGGAATGAACGTGCCCTCCAGCCTTCCCAGCCTGGATGAAGTGTCCCCATCCTATGCCTGAACATCTATTTCAAGAGTTTCTCTGATCATACACCTGTCTTTCGATGCAATAACCATCACGCACCTTCACACCTTCTCCAGCTCAGATCCTTCCTGGCTGTGTTCAACACGGTACCAGATGGCTAAGAGAGGGGTGTTAACTGGCTAATGTCAGTACTGATGGGCAGACAATCTAACACAACTTTGAAAGACTCACCAGCAGTAATGAGATGAGCAGAACACACGTGAACCTCTGTTCAGCAATATGTGCACTGACCATCACTGCTAGCATCATTACGCACAAACGTTTACTGGATTACCTTCAAGATGAGCACACATCGGTAATGGATTAGAGGCACAGGAAGCATGCTCCCATTTTGAAACTTAGTGCACCCTGGTTGCTTCCCTTCCGCTCTCACTGATGTTACCTCTACGTTAATGATGTAGCCAGCAGGCCCCTTAAATCAAGTTTCTCTTTCTTTCCTAAAACTAGAGGCCAGTGATGGGGGATTTCGTGTTCTTTCCACAAATCTGTTAGGAAAACACACAGCTTTATTTAAGACCTTTTTTTTTTCCTTCTGAAACCTAGCACGAGATTGTCTATCTTGTTCTCCTAACTCAACACATAAAATTCCCCATGTCCCTAATGCTCCCTCCATCTCCCCAACAAAGTGAACTGAAGGCTCCTCCAACAAAAATACAGCTCGGCAAGTTTACATTTCCAAATGACTTTCACACATGTAGTCCTTTCTGTTTCCTTTCCAGAGCAAAAAGCTATTGTGATCCCCCTTTTTAAATGTAAGAACACTGAAACCTCAAAAGTGACAGCAAGCCCTGTCTGGGCCGCGGTCATTTCCATGCATTTCCCCACTTGCTCCTTTCAACAGCCTTGAAAACCAGTGCTATCAGTGACCCAATTTACAGATGAGGAAACTGAAGTTCAAAGGAGCCAATGAGATTACTTGGGACCACACAATGAGTGAGCAGCCGAGCCAGGTTTTTACCCGCAAGAGCACAAAGCCGCCTCCATGCATTCTTGGGCATCCATCAAGGATATAAGCTCAGAGGGCAAGCCCCACCCTGCCTGGTTCCCTTGAGATAACACAACAGACCTTGACCCAGTGATGTGAGGACACCAACACATCTGTGACAGGTTCTTTCCTCCCCCAGCACCTTCCTATTAATATTCTCCCTTATGAGGTCAAGAGTCAAGGTCAATGGGCAGCAAGCCCATTATTCGACTCACTCCTCGGACTCCTGAGCTCCTCCTCCTGTATCTCAACTATCTCTCCTGCCTTCTTGCTCCATTCCTTCTCCTGACTCTCTGGATGCAAGGATCACTCCTTTCCTGGCAACTCCCCATCCCTGAGGTCCAGCTCATTCTTGCCCCTCTCCACTCAAGCCACACCCACTGCCATCTCTTCAACCACCACCTCCAGGTGGAAACTGCAAGTCTCCAGGGGTCAGGTTAAGGCCTTCAATTTGTCATGTGTTTGGCCAAATCACTGGATGCATAATATGAACTCAATAAATATTTGTTTGAGTCATAAACCCATAAACAGGAATAACCAGTGGTTCAACTGAGTAAGGTACTAAAACCACTAAGAATAGCCAAATAAGTACTGTCACTACTTCAAGCAGGTGCTAAGCACTGAACAGGATTTTATCTATTCAGTCCTCACCAAAATGCTCAAGCAGATGCCATGATTATTCCCATTTTGCATTGAGAGAAGCAAGTTTAGAGAGGTCAGGTGGTTTTCCCGAGATGACATGACTAATAAATAGTACAGCCATGACCCCAGCCGGGGTCCTGACTCCAATCCATGGCTCCTCTCCCCAGTAACTCAGCATGGCCTTGGTCAGTACCCCTGCCACGCCAGTTCTCAAGGTCCCCTCTATGAAAGAAGGGAATTGAAAGAGGTGAGCTCCAAACTCTTCACAACTCAAAAATGCTGAGGGCCCCAATGAGGACATGCATCCTGCCAAAGAAAATCAAAGAGCAGGAGGTAGTGCTCATTTGTGGGGGAGGGTGGCTGAAGGAATGGAATAGAGAACAAACTTCTTTCCTTGGGGATAATCATTTCTAAGCCTTGCTTTGCTTCATTTTCGAAAACCAGTATGCAGTTTTGGCCATAGATAACGTCTGAGAGCAACAGACCACTTTTGAACCACAGACACAGCAGCCGGAAGGTACCCATAGTGTCCCACCTGAGCCCCAACTCCAGGCCAGGCTGAGGCCTTGAACCACGAACCCTGCTGCCCTCTGGCTTCCTTTCTGGAACTCCTCCTGCCCTGCCTAGAGCTTCTTCTATCCCTGTGGTTCCACAGGCAGCCAGCCTGTGGTTCCCAGGAGGCCAGGGGAGCACTTGGGCCCTCTCACCTCACACCTGCTTCTCTTTCCCCTAGTTTGGGTGCTGGAGAAGCCACAGCTGCCTCCTGCAGCTCTGAGAGTGATGAGGTCCCAGAGAGCCCATGGAAGGTAAAAGGTGGACCTAGGTTTGCATTTCTCTCTAGACCAGGTTGTCCTAAGCCCGTTGAAGCTGCTATAACAGAATACCTCAGTGGCTTAAGCAACAGAAATGTATTTCTCACAGGTTGGGAGCAGATCTGGTATCTGGTAAGAATATTCTCCCTCGTTTGCAGATGGCTGTCCCCCTGCTATATCCTCACATGCCAGAAAGAGAGCAAAACCATGTTTCTGTGTCTCTTCTTAAAAGGGCACTAATCACACTCATGAGGGCCCCACCCTCATGACCTAATCATCTTCCACAGGCCCCACCTCCTCATACTATGGCATTGGGAGTTTAGGCTTCACCGCATGCATTTGGAGAGGACACAAACACCCAGTCCATAGCAAGGGGCCATCAGGTGACTGTTAGTGTTTACAGCCCTAACACTCGGCTTCTGGGTCAACCCAGAATCTGCCAGAGAAGGTGGACCCGACAGGACAAACCAGGAACCTCTGCGGGCCTCAGCCCTGATAGGAGAGAACCACAGACCCTCCCAGGACTGGCAACGAGGACAGGGAGGTGTCAGAGAACTGCGTGCTCGTAACCACCCCAGAAGGCCACCCCTGCCACATTTCATGTCTGGATTCATCCTCTAAAAAGCAAGGATTCTGTAGGCAGTACTCAGGACAAGGACAACAAGAGGACGCTTCCACAAATACTACTCACCAGTAGGGTGAGCAGGAACCGGCTTCTCAGGAGCATCGGTGGCTTTGAGCAAAGCCCGGGGAACTGGCAGGGCTGGAGACTCCGATGTCCTCCAGCCGCCCCTGCAGCTGCGTCATCCTGGGCAGGGCCGGAGGGGGGGTCCTCAAAAGACTTGCTTCGAGAGTCACTGAATTCACTCAATTATGAAGATTCAGTGCAGGAGTCGACCTACAGCGTGGCACATAGCTGCTCTCATCCTCACTATAACAACAGTTCGGAGGACGAAGAGGAGAGGGCAGAAGGCAATTGCCATTTGCAACGCCGCACGTGCGCATGCTTGTGAATAACAAGCAGGGCGCATGCGCAGCTTGAGCTCACTCCCAGCGCTGTCTCCCTCCGCGGATCCTGGATCCTCGCAAAGGACATCCTCACGCTTCCCATCACCGTCTGTGGTGGCTGCTTTCGTGAAAGCCCAATGCACAGCGGGAGGGACTAGACGGAACACAACTGTCACTCCCCTGGGCCTGATTTGCAGACACGACATAATCCGTCTCCTTCTTTCCATCAACGTCCTAAGGACTGAACTTGCGATCTTCCCCAACGAATGATGGCCAAACAGTACCTGGACCCGTGTGCCTCCTTCAAGTCCACGTCTCCCATTCTTGCATATTTTCTAAGGCTGCATTTCTCTGCTTACCGGAAATGGGAACTCACCAGAAAAATATGCTTTTACATTTGGAGATGATTTCCTCGAAGTCTGGATTTTCCACTCCGCCTTTTTTTTTTTTTAAAGATTTTTATGTATCTTTTTTGACAGAGAGAGAGAGATCACAAGTAGGTAGATAAGAAGGCGGGGGGGGGGGAGCAGGCCCTCCGCTGACCTGAGAGCCAGATGTGGGGTTCGATCCCAAGACCCTGAAATCATGACCTGAGCCTAAGGCAGCTGCCTAACCGACTGAGCCACCCAGGCGATCCTCAAAAACAATTTTAAATTATGGCACACAGCAACACAGTAGATTTACTTATCATTAGAGAGCAGGGTCACCTTGGGTGGTGGTAAGGAGAGGACAGGACTTAGCTCCAGCTAGTTTTTGCCATAGGAAAATGAGAGCCTATTGTCAGACTTCCTGCAAAAGTTAGAATCAGAATTTTTAAAGTGCAAAAATTCCTGATTTTAAGATGTTGACCACTTAAAACTTTTTAAAAAATTATAGTATCGTGCAGCCCAAATAAGCACATTTGGGAATAGTATCTGGCCTCCAGATATCTGGTTGGCTTTGTTGTATCCAATGAAGGATTTCTCATCTCCAAGTGAAGGTACTGAAAGCATGTCGGATAATCTATGTCTAAAGAGGATTTGGTTGGTGAAGGTCTATTTTTCCCACCAGCAAACCTTTAAGAATATGTTGAGGAGGAGTCCTGGTCTGAGAAGGTTTTAAAGAGTGGGCGTTCAAGGCAGGGGCAGAAAGCAATTTGTGTTCAGACCACTGGCCCGGAGCTGGGGCACCTATATTTTAACGGTCACCAATGCTAATCGCCCCTGCCCCAGTCACCTATTAACTAGCTGTAAAATTAGAGAAATGGGTTGGGTGTGGGTATTTCAGCATTTGTGTATATCCGTGTGTGTTTAATACTTATATTCAAAACTCAAAGCCCAGAGAATGAAGCAGATGGGTGAAGGGTTTCTGCAGTTGGGGAGGAAGCCGGGAGGGTCTGCAACCTCAAACTGCCTCCCCCCCCCCCCAAGGCCATGGACAGGCTTGTCAACCTCTGGCCTGTGTCTTCCAGAATCTTCATTCTGAGTCTATTTTTCCCCATGCTCTTCCAAGAGCCAGGCTTTGGGGACAGATGCCTTTAAATTTGGGCAGATGCCTTTAAAAAGGAGGACCTGGACAGAGCAGGTTCTTACTTAAAATGCAGAGTGGAGGGTCATGATCAAGTCCCGCATGGGGGGGGGGGTCCTTGCTCAGCGGGGAGCCTGCTTCTCCCTCTGCCTCTGCCTGCCACTCTGCCTGCTTGTACTCTCTCTCTCTCTCTCTCTCTCTCTCTCTCTCTGATAAATAAATAAATAAATAAATAAATAAAATCTTTAAAAAAAATAATAAAATTGCTTTTGAAGTCCAGGATTCTTCAGGTAGAATTTTGTGAGGTACCCTAATTTGCAAAGCAAATAATGAGGGTGCCTGTGATGGACACACGAGTGGAAGAGGATGGGTTCGAAGCCCCATGTGCTTAGTGCCCTTCATATCCCCATTTCTGATCCACCCTTAGGGGTTCATCAGAGTCTGGAGCTTTGCAGGTGCAATCTGGAAACCTTTGCTATGAAGTCTTGTCCAAGATGGGGGTGAGGGTGGTGACAGTGTTGTTAGTGGTGGTGGTGCCATTGATAGTGGTGGTGATGGCAGTTGTGATGGAGGTGATGGTGGTGACAATGATGGCAGTAGTGACAGCTATGACAAATAGTGGCGGTGGTGGAGGTGGTGATGGTGGCTGGAGTGGGGGTGGTAATGCTGATGGTGGTGGTGGGGATGATGGTGGTGATGATAGTGATGGTGGCAGTGATAGAGATGGTGGTGGTGGTGATGGTGGTATTGGTGACGATGATGATGGTGATAGTGGTGATGGTAATGGTGGAGATGACTGGTGGTGGTGGTGGTCATGGTGGTGATGGTAGCAAAACTTACAGACAAGGTTGTACTGAACCAAAGGATTTATTGAAATGATATTAATTTCAGGCCCTATGGTAGGGAAAACAGGCCCAGGCTGGGCCTCTTAGCCACGATCCATTCAGACTGAAAACATAAGGCAGAAATCAAGCCTGTAGCTAGTCATGTTGCCCTGAGAACCTGGTACCACATGATAAAGAACCAAACTTGCAAGAACCATGTGTGCAGAGCACGTGAGCAGGCCATGCGAGAGAAGTCACCTGGCCTGTTTTCAATGTTGCCAAAATCCAAATAAATATCTTGACTCTTCCCCTACATCACCTCCAACCACCAAGTCACATGTGTGCACATTCTGGGCCAGGTACTCCCAACTTGTGAGGTTCCAGCACTTCTCCAATATTTATTCGATTTTTGTGACTCTCTATTTTACACAGAAAAGAAAATGCCCAATATTTGATTTTCTGTTTAAGTTGATTTATCATTATGATAAAGGCAATACATACTGATGATATTTTGTAAAATATTAAAAATTATTTTTAAAAAAATGTTTAAATCATGCCTAGACTTACTGACCATCAGTAGACAAGCACAGTGAATGTTTCTGGTGTTCCAGCTACTGCAGGGATGTGTGTGCAAACACAGGGGAGGGCAATCTTTGCTTTTTAACAGAATTTTGTATCTTTTTTTCTTAATTTAATTTTATTTTTTAAAAGATTTTATTTATTCATTTGAGAGAGAGAGAGAACATGAGCAGAGGGGAGCAGCAGAGGGAGAGGGAGAAGCGGACTCCTCACTGAGCAGGGAGGCTGACACAGAGCCTGATCCCGGGACCTGGAAATCATGACCTGAGCCAAAGGCAGAGGCTCAACCATCCGAGCCACCCAGGCGCCCCTCTTTTGTTTAATTTAAAACTAAGTCACAAGCATTTTCTCAAACCATCAAATATAAAATAGCATACATTCATGTATTGTTTTCACAACTTTTTATCAAGCACTGACTAGGTGTCAGACGCAGCTGGGGTCACAGGGACGAACAGGCAGAAACTCCTAACCTTACACATCTCAAGGTAAAGGTGGATGGACTCTCACAGCAGTGGGGAGGGTTAAGTCAGAAAACTGAGGGGCGCCTGGGTGTCTCAGTCGTTAAGCATCTGCCTTCGGCTCAGGTCACGATCCCAGGGTCCTGGGATCGAGCCTCGCACCGGGCTCCCTGCTCTGCAGGAAAGCCTGCTTCTCCCTCTCCTACTCCCCCTGATTGTGTTCCCTCTCTCGCCATATCTTTCTCTGTCAAATAAATAAATAAGAATCTTTTTAAAAAGGGGGGGGGGCACCTAGGTGGCTCAGTGGGTTAAAGCCTCTGCCTTCGGCTCAGGTCATGATCTCAGGGTCCTGGGATCGAGGCCCGCATCGGGCTCCCTGATCAGTGGGGAGCCTGCTTCCTCCTCTCTCTGCCTGCCTCTCTGCCTACTTGTGATTTCTCTCTCCCTCTGTCAAGTAAATTAAAAAAAAAAAAAGTCAGGAAACCAAGAACACAAAGAAATGAATGCTAAGAGCCTTGATACACACAAAGTTCTCACCCATGCAGCTGCCGATTCACAGCCTGATCAGTCCAACCAGTGAGACTGTCCTTTCCCACTGAATTGCACGTCCCAGGCCAAGGTGGCTTAGGGATGTTCCTCTTTAGCAACAACATTTCCTATGATATCATTAATTATTGGTGATATTTAACAGCAACATACATTTAGCCATTAAATGACTATTAGGCCTTCTCCATTTGCCACTCACTCAGGTACCATACGAGAGTGGCTGATATCTGGGTGGCTTAGTTGGTTAAGCAGCTGCCTTCGGCTCAGGTCATGACTCCAGGGTCCTGGGATGGAGTCCCACATCAGGCTCCCTGCTCCATAGAGAGCCTGCTTCTCTCTCTCCCTCTGCCTGTTCCTCTGCTTACTTGTGCTCTCTCTCTACATCTCTCTGTCAAATAAATAAATGAAATCTTAAAAAAAAAAAAAAAGAGTGGCTAATACCAGGGTACACAAGCCGGGCATCATTCTGGCCAGCCGCATAGCCTATAACAGGAGGTCCCCCTGGGTGCTCAGCCATCCTCACATCCTCCCCCCCTGGTCCCTGCAATAGGGCAGTCACAACACCTGCTGGGTGATCCAGCTTATTCTGACACTTAACCAGGGCTTGCCTCCAGCAGACCCCAACTCTTATTATGGATGTATTATGGGTCCCAGGTCCTTGTCCCTGCCTCCCGTCCCTCCATCTATGGGAACTGCCCTGAATGTCCTTTTTTAATAAGGGCTGCCTTCCCTAGGAGTCTGGGAAGGATTCCACGTAACCTTAGCTTAAAACCCCCCTCTGCAGGAAAGGCCCTAGGGTCACACCAGAACATCAACAGCAAGAACGCCCTAAGGGAGATGACAGATGCACTCAGGAGACTTCCAAGGCAGAAAAAGGTGGAGAATTTGCATTCTAAAGAGATAAAGGGGAAGATGACGTGGCTTAAGAAAGCCCCAACTAAAACTGGTAAGAATACAAATCCTGGGTAAGATTATATGAGATTTTTCCCTTTTTCTTGGTGCTTTGCTGATTTTCATAGCTTGAAAAGTGGGTATATATTGCTTGTATCATCAAAACATGTAAGCTTAAAAAATAATGATAAAGACCTATCAGTTCAAAGTGAGTAATTTTTGTGGCAGCAAGATTTCACCTATTTTTCATTCCTGACATTTTGATATAAAATAGGAAGTAGAGCCCTTGAAACTTATATATAACCAGGTGACTGCAAAATTGCATTGGTGCAGCAAATTAAGCCAAGCCAGCTCAAGTTCACAAAAACATTTTCCATCTACTGGGGGTGCCCAGTGACGGAGTCCCAGACGCACGGGGGGGAAAATGGTTTGGGCTGTGTAATCACAGCGAGAACAACCACATTCTGATTTTTTTGATAATATACATCTTTTTTAATTCTAAATCAGCGAATGCAAGTGTGAGAATGCCATCCTGTCTGAATGTGAGCCCTTTAACAGTGAGGACAGGTCTCAGGAAAACTCATGGTCATAGTTCTGCTCTGAAATGGAGACAAACAGAAACTTGACCTTGGGTCTTAGTGAGTGGCTTACCTGCTGCTCCCGCACTGCCCCTTTCACCCCAAATCTAGTCCTTGGCTTCCCTTCTCCTAAGCAGTCAAGACTCACTGCACAATGCCCCAAAGTGTGTGTTTCCCTTTAACCTGATGATGCTGAGTCAGGGAGTGGTCAGGGGAGGACCGGGAAGGAGCAGCCTCTGGGGTGGAGGGACCAGGACACTGTTGCCTTGGAAATAGAGCCATCTCATTTAAGTATCTGATAAGCCAAACACAGTGTGATTAATTTGCACTAACTCGAGCTGATTTGTGAAATGCAAAATGCTCATGTATTATTCATACAAATAAGTAATTCACTGACTGGTTCTCACTGATGAAGCACCTGGCGGGCAGGCAACCACCCCATGGCACCCACGGGAAACCCAGGAGCAAAGGGGCAATTCCAGGCCCCATCGGCCAGGCTCTGAAGCAGTCACCTTCTGAGCGTCAAACGCAGCCGCAGAATACAAACATGAAGGCAAGAAGAAATACTGTAAACGAATGACAACTTAATTACAAAGTGGCGAGGGGGAAAACAGCTTTGGGCTGTCTGTTTTACTTTCTGCTAGATCTCTAGGCCTCTCACAGTTCCTGGTACAAGATATCTGCTCAATAAATACTTGGTGAATACATGAGTCAGTGAATAAAATTGCCTGCAGAAATAATTGATGCCCTATAAATTATATTAAAGCACCATTCAGTTAAAAGGACAAGTGGCCACAGTTAGGAGGACATCCAGCTAAATGGACATGAGGATCATAAACCACAGGCTCACATCTTCATTTTAAAAATCACAGTGATGATGGGGCGTCTGGCTGGCTCAGTTGGTTAAGCATCTGCCTTCAGCTTGGATCATGGATCAAGCCCCCCATTGGGCTCCCTGCTCAGTGGAGAGCCTGCTTCTCCCTCTCTCTGCCTGCTGTTCTGCCTACTTGTGCGCTCTCTCTCTCTCTGTCAAATAAATAAATAAAATATTTTAAAAATAAAAAATTTAAACTTAAATTTAAAAAATAATCACAACGATGTGTTGAAACGAGCCACCCCCAACCCCGGCGTGCAGTAATGATGCTGGATGCTGACAAGAGGCTTCTTGGTGATAGCGCCGCCTGGGACGTGTCCCATAATCCAGATGAGATGGGGTGAAAAGCCTTGCTCACACACCACAGTCTTGCACTTGGGACAGAATTTTTCAGGTGAGTCGGTGAAAAATGTGAAGTATTCTTTTCAAAAAAGAGAGAGACACTCTGCCTGCCGCTCCCCCGGCTTACGCTCTCTCTCTCTCTCTGACAAATAAATAAATAAAATCTTCAAAATAAATAAATAAAAATTTAAAAATTAAAAGCAAATTTAAAAAAAAGACAGCAGCACATGCTCTGTCCTCAGAGAATGGAACTGGTCAAGGGTCCCTGTCTAGATGCCAGGGGGACCAGGGACATGGCCCCTGGCTGGACAGCTGCTTGCCATCACAAGTCCACTCAGTGGAAGAGGAGGGAGAATCTCGTCAGGGAGGGAAGGAAGTCTTGGAGGATGAGCGCAGCCACGAGGCCAGGTTGGGCTGGGGTGGGGTAGGGCCAGAAACAGAACCAGGCTGCAGGGACCAGCGTGCTTGGGCCAGCAGGTGCCTATGGATCATACCTTCCCCAGAAAATCTTCGGTGGAATTTTGTGGTTGCATAATGTTTTCATACAACTGGCTCCTTTGGGGGGAGCTGAAAAGGCACCGAGTTCTATGTCTGGTCTTAGGTGGAGAGAAAGTACCAGGGCCAAACTATATTACTCTTATAGCACATAAACAGGCAATCTGGTCTTCAGGATAGCCTGGCACCATGCATGCAAATTTTAACACTATCATGTAGTTTTGCAATAGTGGTCCCAAAATTAGTACCCAGGTTTTGCTCCTGTGAGGTCTGAAACATAATTTTCAGGGTTGAATAGCATCTCCCAATGAATTCATGTCCACATGAATCCTCAGAATGTGTCCTTTTGGAAAGAGGGCACTTGTAGGCATAATAGTTCAGATGGGGTCATGCTGGGTTAGGGTGAGGCCCAAATCCAATAGACCCATTTTCCTTATAAGAAGACACACAGGGAACACCATGTGAAGAGGGAGGCAGAGATCAGAGTGGTACCTCTGGGAGCCAAGGTACAGGAAGGACTGTTGGCAACCACCAGCGGCCGGAGGAGGAAAGGAAGGACCCTTCCCTAGAGCCTTCGGAGAGCGGATGGCCCTGTGGCTTCCCCAACTGGGAGAGAATCAACTTCTGGGATTATAAGCCCTCAGCTTGTGAGGACTGGTTCCAGCCACCCCCGGAAACAGACACAGGAGGAGATGGTCAGAGGGGAAGGTTAATAAGATGAGTGTTAGAAACTATAGTCATCCATGGCTCCCCATAGCACATCCCCCCCCCCTCCTTAGCTCCGCACATTTTTTGCAACAGACTAACTCTCTCCAGCTAGTCACCCCTGACCAATCAAATGCAGCAGGTCTGGAGCCTAAGGGATGCATCCTCCGGCCACCCTGCTCTGCTGGGCCTTCCTTATCTTCTCCCTCATCCACGGGCCCTGGCTGCAAGCTCTGCTGTCAGGCCCGCCCCCTCTGTCCTCTGTACCCGGCATCCAAAGCACCTCCCTGTCCCTCACTCCTGCCTCCCAGGCTCCCTTCTCTGAAATGGGCCCCCTACTCTCCTTTCTCCCAGCAATGCTTCTGCACCTCCCTGCAGATGCAACTTGGTATAGCTCAGATCAGGTCCCATCACGCCCAGCTGAGGCAGGCCTATCTGCTCACTCTTCCCCCAATTTGCCCCCCACCTTATGCCAAAAGGACGAGTCTAGATAGATCCCTCCAGTGACATAAAATCAAGTACTTGACACAGATGTCTGAAACTACCCTGTACAACCACCCTAAATTTAAGCTCGGTCATTAACCTCCTCAAAGGCAGAAGAACCAGGATTGAGAGGAGATGAACTTGCAGGTGGCAAAGAGGCTGAAGGATTCCCCCAAAGTGAGCCAGTTCTTCAACATGGAATTGAAGATGAAACATGGACTTCCCAAAAATTAGCCATCTGGATCCCCATCAAAACACCATAAATCATCATGGTAATTGTGAAGGAAAAATAATAAAATATGATATTGGGCGGTTTGGAAACTGGGTTCACCCCACAGGTTTAGAAGTTTATCCATGAAAAAAAAAAAAAGAAAGAAAGAAGAAGAAGAAGTGTATCCACACAAATCCCATCACTGAAACATCTTTGGAGTCTTGAAAGGCTGGTATCAAGCAGGACAGCGCTCCCTGCTGACTGCCCTGGGGAGCACAGGGGATGTCCCTCTGAGGGGCCTTTCTTGAGAACCCTTGTGTGAAAGGCTACCCCCAACATGTCTGGGCAATACCACTATTGTACCCCCCCATCTAAACAACAGTCTATAGACAGAATGTGTTCCCACCAAATTCATATATCGAAGCCTCCAACTCCCAGAGTGATGGTATTTGGAGGTGGGGTCTTTGGGAGGTAAACAAATTTGTGTGAGGTCATGACAGTGGAGGAAGAGACGGAGCAAATTTTACCTACAAAATCAGCTTTAAGGTAGAAAAACGATGCCTTTCAGATTTTAAGCACCTGATTTGTGACCCTTCTGACCCATAAAATTAGTGTCAAGAGATGAACACTGCTAGCCCACGTGCTTAAGGTCTTAAACATCTTCTCCGGTGGCTGTATTCATTTTCTAGCTTGGTATATCAAACTATCCCAAACTTAAGACTTAAAACAACACCAGTTGGTCAGCTTACAGTTTAGCAGGTGGGAAGTCCGTGACTTTCTTGGCTCAATCCTCTGCCCAGAGTGTGTGTTACAAGACTGAATCTGAAGCGCCAGGGGGGCTCAGTCATTAAGCATCTGCCTTCGGCTCAGGTCATGATCTCGGGGTTCTGGGATAGAGCCCCACATCGGGCTCCCTGCTCGGCAAGAAGCCTGCTTCTGAAAAAAAAAAAAAAAGACTGAAATCAAAGTGTCCATTGGCAGCATCTCTCTCCACAGGCTCTAGGGAAGATTCTGTCGGCAAGCTCATTCAGGTTCTTGGATGAATGAGTTATGGGACTAATGTCCATGTTTCTCTGCTGGCTGTCAGCCAGGAGTTACTTTCAGCTCCCACATGCCACCAGCCTTCGCTGCCACACAGCCCCCTCCACCTTCAAAACCAGCAAAGAAGAATCTCCACAAACTGAGTCCCTCCTTCACTTCAACTCCCTCCCTGATTAGTCCAGGCTCACCCCCAATAATCTCTTCTCCTTAAAGTCAGCTGACTGGGGACCTTAATTACATCTGTAAAATCCTTTCACAGCAGCACCTAGATTAGTGTTGGATTGAATAAGTGGGACAGGGTGTGTGATGGAGCAGGGATCTCCGGAGCCATCTTGGAATTCTACCTACCGCAATGGCTTGGCCTTGGCTCATCGGCCTCATTCTCTTCTTTATCCAGAAAGAGCAGGGAAAGTTCCCTTATTTCTAATTATTTCAGTATGCCAGAAAATGAAACTTATTTTGGAGCTGACAATCTATTCTGTGGCCAAATTGGCGAAATTTCAGAGACCAAAATAAAAACCAGCCTATTCTGAAACCTGTTTGTGCAGGGCCCAGCATGAAAGTCTCCTACCAGCTATTACCATCACTGGAAGAAGGGGACAGCTCAGGCACTGCAAGCCACCATGTGGCTCTCCAGGGACAAGCGGAAGCCTGCACCGGGGGGCCCAGCTGTCCACTCACTAGCACTCACTGCTCTTAGAAGGAGCTCTGGTTACCTAAACTTTACCCCTCAAGTGTGACCCTGACCAGCAGCATTGGCACCACCCAAGATCTTGGAGGAAATGCAGAGTCTCAGGCCCTAGCCCAGGCTTCTGAACCAGACTCTGCCTTTCAACAAGATTCTACATAATTCCTGTGCACATCAGAGCTGAGGAGCGTGGGGGAAGACTCTCGCCCGAAGCCACTCATTCTGCTCCGACAAGAGCACCAAACCCACCACCCCACCCCCACAGAGCCCCACCTGGTCCCTGCCCAGGCCGAGCCCTGATAATGGATTAGATCCATGTCTCAGCTAGCCATGGGGGAGGAATCTCCTAACTCGGGGAAGGATTGTCTGAAGTCACTCCCACTTCCGGTGGTACAGGGCTGAAGCTGGTGAGTGAGGAGAGGGGATGCGGGCTGGCCCAGTCTGAGCTGCTCCCAGACCTGCAGGCCTTCTCTGGGACACAGGGTAGCGAGTGCTGCCCGCACAGGGTCAAGGGAAGTGTGGAATCGGTGATGGGCGGGGGGTTAGTGGGAGAGTAAGACAGGCTGACCTACTACTACATTACTGACAACAGCTTTCAAGTCACCTGCCCCACGTCAGTACAGAGCCTCTGTGTGTCCAGAGAGCTAGACACTCCAGAAAGCCGGCTTCTGCCTCCAACCCCTGGGCCCTTTCCTAATCATGACTTCACAGCTGTCCTCCTCAGAGGCCACAGGTCAGTGGCTGGGAGACAGGACATCTGTAGTCTCCTAGCAGCACCGGGGCTCCAAGCCTGACTCCCCACTTTCTCGCCATGTCACAGTTTTGCAAAGTGCTTACTCTCTCTGAGTAACATTTTCCCCAGGGCAGCCAATCCTCCTGGTTTGGCTTTCCCTGTCAGATACCCCACAGTTACCTGTGGCTGGAGAGTCTGGGGGTGGTCTAAAGTGCCTTTTGGGCCCTGTCTTCCACACGTTCTGAGAGGACAGCATACGATTCAGGAGCCCCAGAGCCCCTTCTCCAATGGCAGTTTTCCTGACCGACAGTGAGGGAGCAGGAGGGCCATGCAGCCTCAGCCCTCAGCCTGAGCCCTGACCACTCTCCCTACTTGCTGGGCTCAACAACCCAGGGCCTGCTTCACAGAGGGGCTTGCGTTGGCCCTCGGGTTTCTTATTCTCTCACACAGCGGGAAGATGAGGCTTCCCTGACAGAACATAGCTCTGCAGTGTGAGGGAAGCCCTGTGGCTGGGTGAGGGGTGTCCCCTGGGATGAGAGGTCCCGGAACCTGGGTCTTCAGGGGAATCCTGGTCAGTACAATGCAGGCTCTGTCAGTTTCCAGAAAGCACAGCTCTCCTGCAGCCTTCGTAGCTGGTGGCCTGCATTTCTGTCCTTGATGCTTTTACTTTTCCCAGCAAGGTGACTTCCAGCAAGGACTTTAAGAGCATCTCCCTCNGGGGGGGGGGGGGGGGGCAGTCAGAGGATTAAGAGTTTAGGGTCTAAAGGTGTGACGTCCGCTACCCAAACACTCCTCCCACAGACTCTTGCTGTCGATCTGGTTTTGACATGGAGCTGGCATCCTCTCTCTCCAAACCTCATGAGCTACTCTGCGAAATCAGGAACTGCATGGCCTCTGCTTCAGGGGCAGCCTGAGCACATGAAGGGCCCAGAACTCCCCGCCCTGAGCACATGTAGCTATCATGATTAGGTGTGCTTCAAACTCCCCTTCAGGGGGATTTCGGTCCCTTTGAGTTCTTTTCCTGTGAGCAGCCAACTTTCCACTTGTCACCTAGTCTCCTCTCCAGGTATCGCCAGGCCCAGCCCTTAGGCAGGACTCTTAACTCCTATTACACAAACTAATTTCGGGGGGGGGGCGGTATGGGGGGTGTCAGCTCCCAGGGGGGCTGGAGTCTAGACCAGGATGGAACAGTTTGGGCAGCTGCATGCTGAATGTCTCCCAGGTTTGCCCCCAGTCCCTGATGGGGACACTAGGGATGGGTGGATATCCCAGCCTGACTGAGGATGGGGTCTCCCGAGCCCCTTGCACTCAGATCCCACCTACGGCTGTCAAGGTCTCAAGGTTCCCAGAACTGACGGCCAGCAAAGGAGACGGAGCCCTTTCTCACACCACGCTGTCTGCGGCCCTGGATGTACCAGGAGCTTGCTGACAACACAGGGTGAGCCACGGATGCCCAAGACAGAATTTTGCCTTTATCCATGCGGTGCTTGGGGCTCGTAAGACATAAGATATTTCACATCCCTGTGTTTAAAAATTGGCAGCATTTATCTAAGTGCTGGGGCTGAGAGCAGCTGGCCGTCGAAAGCACCAATTTTTTCAGAGGGTATTTTCGTGGGTTGTTGTTTTGGATACAACAGTCATTTTCTTATTTTGAGCGGTGTAAGAAGAAAAACATCACCTGTCCAGGAAAACCATTGTAACATGTGTTTCAAAGGAGCTAATTTTGGATGGGCCTCAGAAGTTTCTAGAGTTCTAGAATGGCCGTGTGTTCTCAGAGGGAAAGAGAGAAGCGTCCCTTCACCCAGCAGAGGCTGTGGCATCTCTAGCCTACTCTGTTTTGCTTTCCAAAACGTCTCATTCATGCAAGTAGGTTTTATCAAGGGGAGCGAGTCCTCCTTGGGGACACTCAGGAAGTCAGTGGGGCCTTTTCTGTTGTCACCATGAAGGGGGTAGACACTGACAGCTTTCATCAGATACAAATCAGTAATTCCAAGAGCCTGCCTCCTAACACAGACTCACACCACATCCCACAGAATTTTCAAACATCTTCCTTGACATCCGTGTAGGTGAAAATCTGTTCCCTGAGCCTGAATGGAACAACATTGCTTACTTTTTTACACCATTTCCAATAACACTGAATCTCCCAGGAATCAACCACTGCACACATCAAGAGAAGACAGTACTTAGATTTGTTTGAAGCTTTTCCAAGATCCAGTCTGCAGTCTGGACTATCAGGGCACAAACACCATTGTTTTCAGATGGACAGATGGACAGATAGATCTGATAGCAAACTCAGCCCAGGTAGAAAGCCCCACGCAGAAGACCATGGAAGGGACTCCTCCACCCCCTGGAAGAGAAAGGGGTTCTCCCCTCCTGCCCTAGGCCTCCCTCCCCTGGTCTCTCTACAGCAGCTCTGATGGGAGACAGGAGAAGCTGCTGGTACTTTGGGTTCATCACAACATCTCAAATCATTTTTCAAACTCTTGGTCCAGCCCCTTGGACCCTCTGCCAAGTACTTTTCTGCTCAGTTTTTCAAACCCTAGGGAAATGTTATCTGAATGTTTCCAATTTATTTATGCTCAGTTCATCAAAATGTCATTTTATAAGAGCCGTTTTAACCTCTGAAAGGTCTGGGAAACTTGCCCCTGGTATATTTATATGTGAGAAGCAGGCTCCGTCCTTCTGTTAAGCAGTCGTACCACGCTGTGCTGCCCCCACTGCCCCCCACCTCCACCCGGAGCCGCCTGGGCAGGCTGAGAAGCAGACCAACCCCAGGCCGTTTCGGGGCAGGAGGTGAGGGTGGATTCCATCCAGGCCCGCTCACCTCCACAAACAAGCGAGAACTGACCCCAACAGGAGATTTGAGTTCCCAAATGCAAACATTTTCATTTCATTAAGTTTCCTCCCCAGACAGCATTCCTTAAATGCAAATGAAAAGTCTCAGGAGTTCCCCAGATTGGAGCTGGGAGAGGGAGGGAGGGACACATTCTGAGCCTTCAAAGCTAAGAGCCTCATCTTCCTCTGCCATTTCTTCTTGACTGGCTGTGGTTTAAATGGGATAGTGTCCCCAGTGTCCAGAGCCCTGCTAGATCCAGGATCCCCTTCAAGAGAGGCCAGGAAGGGTCTGGTAGGGCTGCCCTCCTCCCCACCTCCAGCTCACTCCACAGTGCGGTCTGGAGTCCGTGAGATCTGCTGGGGTGTCCCCTCTCCCCACCGCCTATCCACTCCTCCCACCAGCAACCCTCCAAATATAAGAATGGGGATAGCTTCTTCACCCCTACTCACTTCTCCTCTTTCACCTCCATGGCCCAGTTCAAGCCCCTCCTGCTTGGGAGGAGGGGGAGCACCAGAAATCAGAAAATCAAAAATCACTAAAATTAAAAATAGAAAATCAATGGAGACAATGAATGAAACATAAAACTGGTTCTTTCGGAAAAAAATCAATAAAATTCACAAACCTCTAGCAAGACTGACAAAGAAAAAAAAAGAGACAGAAGACACAAGTTACCCAAATCACCCATGAAATGAGATAAAACTACAAATACAGGGAATTACTTGAATAATAAGGAAATACTATGAAAAACATTACATGCATAAATTTGACAACTTAGATGAAATAAACCAGTTCCTTGAAAATGACCAACTACTACAAGTCACGCAAGATGAAACAGATGCTGTGAATATCCGTATAACCCATAAATAAATTTAAATCTTAATTTTAAAACTCCCTAAAAAGAAATCTCCAGGCCCAGATGACTTCATTGAAGGGAATTTTAACAAATGTTTTTTAAAATGTTAACACAAATTTTACACAATTTCTTCCAGAAAACAGAAAAGAACTCTTCCTGACTTATTTTATGAACCTAGTATTACCTGATATAAATCAGACAAAGACAGTATAAAAAAAAAAGAAAACTCCAGACCAATATAACTCATGGATATAGATGCAAAAATTCTTAACAAAATATTAATAAATAAGACTTAGCACTCTACGAAAGGAATACCACATGATCAAGCAGGGTTTACTTCAGAGAGACAAAGTTGGTTCAATACTTAAAAATCAATCAATGTAGTTCACCATCAACAAGTGTAAGAAGACAAATCACATGAAAATATGTTCACATGAAAATTTATACACAGGGCGCCTGGGTGGCTCAGTGGGTTAAAGCCTCTGCTTTCGGCTCAGGTCATGATCTCAGGGTCCTGGGATCGAGGCCCGCATCGGGCTCCCTGCTCAGCGGGGAGCCTGCTTCCCCCTCTCTCTCTCTGCCTGCCTCTCTGCCTCCTTGTGATCTCTCTCCCTCTGTGAAATAAATAAATAAAATCTTTAAAAAAAAAAAAGAAAAAAGAAAATTTATACACAAGTTTTTATTTTTGCTTTTTTTTATATATAATACCCCAAAACAAAATAATCAAGAGGTCCTACAGTGGGTGAATGGCTAAACAAACTCGTACAACCATAGCATGGATGGATCAGCCAGGGCTCTACAGATTCAGATATATGGAGAAAGAGAGAGAGAGCTTAAGGAAGTGGCTCATGTAATTATGAAAGCCAACGAGCCCTGAATCTGCAAAGCCAGCCTGCAGAGTAGATGCTGCAGCTCAAACCCAAAGGCAATCTGCTGACAGAATTCCCTCTTTCTCGGGAGAAATCAGTCTTTTTTCTCTGAAGACCTTCAACTGATTGGATGAGGCCCATGGACATTATGGAATATAATCTGCTCTACTCAAAGTCTGCTGATTTAAATGTTAATCTCACCAAAACAAAACAAAAATAAAAATAAAAAAACAAAACAAAAAAGAACCTAAACAAAAACCCTTCACAGAAACATCTAGAATACTATTTGACCAACTATCTGGGTCACTATCTTGACCTAACCGAGATAACACATAGAATTAACCATCACGATGGCATACTATTTGGCGATAAAAAGAAACGAACTATGGGACACACAACTGGGAGAGGTCTGAGGGGAATTCTGCTGAGTAAAAAGTTGCAGTCTCAAATGGTCACATACTCTATGATTCCATTTACATAACTTTTCAAAATAACAAACGTACAGATGTGGAAAACAGATTAGTGGTTGCTAAGGGCTAGGGATGGTAAAGAGGGAGGGCGGCATGACTTTCAGGGGAAGGACAAGGGGGACCTTTGTGGTGATGGAGCAGGCCAGTGTCTCAGCTGGGTGGGCGCTTTCAGGAATCTATACATGTAATAAAATGGCATAAAACCACACACATACATAGTATCCAGGCCAGTTTCCTAGTTTTGGTAGTGGACTGTAATTACATGAGATGTAACCAGTGGGGTGACTAAAGGAAGGGTACACAGGAAGCCTCGGTGCTATCTTTGTAACTTTCTGTGAATCTATAAAGATTCTAGAATAAAAATGTAAAGAAATAAAAGGATCAGAAGGATTTTTAGCAAAGAGTCAATAAGGTAATCTTATTCCCTTGGGAATCTTATTCCCAATGAACATGTTTTTCTCCTAAAATAATACATGCTTTTTTTCTTTTTCTTGTTTTTTTTTTTACAAGAATGTCCAAAACTTTTCCCTCAGAAAGAATTAGACCAATATCAATTAATGCACTGATGACTGTTAATAGAGGAAGAAGCCGAGGGAACTTGCCTGAGAAGCAAGCATGAGGAGGCCCTCTGTCTGGATGCCACTGAGGTGGCCGAACCCCTGGGCTGTCGGGCTTGTCAGGCCCCTGACGGAAAACTTGAACCCCACACCTGCCTTCTCGTTCTTTCCTTGGGTAATCTAGGGATTGCAGGGGTGGCAATGGTGGGCCCATGGCACACGGAAACAACCACTTGGGCCCCAGAATCTGTTCTTTTCCATCTCCTCACCTTCTTAAGGCAAACTGATTTTCTTTCTTTTTATATCTATCCAAACCAACAGCTGATAAGAAATAAACACTGCTGTCTACAAAGACCACACAAAGCTGTGCTAATAGATTCCATTCATGTGAATATATTAAGTCCATGGAGATGAACAACCCTTCCCAAAGCAAGTTATTTATAGCTATCAGAGTGGACAATTGAAAATTAAGGATGCAACTTACTTTTGAAGTTTGTAGATTCGTTTAAACTGACCCTTTAATCAGGACTAGACTGCTTTCAAGCTGCCTTTCAAAGAGTAGTCTAAAATAAAAATAAGAACCATTCCGGGGTGCCCTGGGTGGCTCTGTCATTCAAACACCCGACTCTTGATTTCAGCTCAGGTCATGATCTCAGGGTCATGAGATCAACACCTGGTTTGGGCTCTATGCTGTGTGTGGAACCTTCTTAAGATTCTCTCTCTCCTTCTCCCTCTGCCCCTCCCCCCTACTCATGTGCATGCTGTCTCTCTCTAAAAAAAAGAAAAAAAAAGTGAGAAAAACCATGCAGATAGGATTTTAGGAGCACTTAAAGGAACTGCCAAAAAACAGATGTGAGATAACACAAGAGGGCAGACTCATGGAGAAACAGCCCACAGTGGTGAACCTTGCCTACAGTGATGAACTTTGTCTATCTACAGTGATGAACATTGTCTACAGTGATGGACTTGGTCCACAGTGGTCTACAGCAATGAACCTTGTCTACAGTGATAAGCCTTGTCTACAGTGGTCTACAGTAATGAACCTTGTCTACAGTGATGAACCTTGTCTACAGTGGTAAGCTTTGTCTACAGTGATGAATTTTTTCTACTGTCTTCCCCTAATCTCTCTCCCACCAGCCTTGCCTCCTTCTTGTCCAATAAGATCCTCCCAATACTTTGACCCTGTCAGGCCTTAACTGACCTTCCAGGGCTCTGTCCCTACTGTTGGGGCTTCTTCCCCATCCCCCCCCTTCTTGGGAAATGAGTAAGCAGGGTTTGGCTGGCTCTGCCTCCTGCCCATGTTATTACAGCTGATTCACCAGATACAGTTGGTACACAGCTTGGAGTATTGATGCAATTCATTTCACATTAGATCATATTTCCCTGTGTCATTAAATATTCTTGAAAAACATGATTTTTAATGGCTGCTAACATTGCCAGCACCATCTGCTTGCTTGATGTTGGCATCGAAGCTGGCAGACCTCAGTGTCCCCCTGGTCTTGGATTCATCCAGTGGAGAACATATACACCCATGTGTGGCCATTTCCTGGCATTCTACATTGTACACTAGGCCCCCCACAAAGCTACTGCTTTGAATCTAGGTATTTAAATGTCAAAACATGATAGCCACAAAAAAATTTTTTTAAAGCCCTACAATAAGCCATCTGGCCTTTAGCCTAAATTTACTTGCCCCTGAGATATTTCCATTCACTTCAGTTCAGATAATGGAGGAATGAGCTTTCTTTCCTACATGACCAGGGATAGATATCTAGCAAACAGGCCCAAGAAAATGGCATTAAAAGTATCCTTAGATCATAGATTTGTTTAAAATAATTATGTTTATTGCACATAAGATGAGTCTATGTACCAGATGCCCAAAACAACATAATAAAATAAGTCATTAAAATATAAAGTATTTAGAATAAGGCAGTTTTCTCTCCATTTGAAGAGTCAAGTGATTCATATTAAAATTATTATCACAAAATTCCTTGCCTCTTAGTAATAGCTCGTAAGAGTTAGGGTCAACTTTTTAAATCCTTACAGCAGTAATCAGACAGAAACTTTCACAGATGGACGCCTGGGTGGCTCAGTCGATTAAGCATCTACCTTCAGCACAGGTCATGATCCCAGGGTCCTGGGATAGAGCCCCAAGTCAGGCTGCCTGCTCAGCAAGGAGTCCACTTCTCCCTCTGGCTCATTCTCAATCTCTCTTTCTGCCAAATAAATAGATAAAATCTTAAAAATCAAATTTAAAAAATTAAAAAAAAAAAGAAAGAAAGAAACCTTCATGGATTCCATCTTCCATCTAAAGAAGAGAAAGGACACATCACTCCTGTATGGGCCCCTTATTAAAGATTATGAGAAAGTCATGCAGTGATCGCAGCCTCATTTGCTGCACATGAACTTGCCGCCACACACAGCACAAAACACCCTGCTGGAGAACTGTCACTACTCTTTGTGGTATGTTTTTGGCCCAAAATGGCAAGGGGAGGGATGTTTTGTTGCATAATGCAAGAGCTCAGATTTAAGAGTCCCAAATGGACATTACCAGCAAACAGTGTTCCAAAGCAGGGTCCCTGAGCCCCGGGGTCTCCACATGGGTGTTTCCTGGTCCCCTGGATGAGAAACCCACCACCCTTTCCATTACTGGCTGCTCCTTAGAGTTTCCCTGCCCAGTTTTGCTCTTCTCAACCTTGCACGTGCCAGTAGAACAAGACAGAAAAATAGGAAATGTGTACACTTCCCTTCTCACTGATTGTTCTGTGGCAGACTGTGTTTCCAAAGGTGGCCGCAAGAATACCTCCCACCCCATGTGCCTTTCCAAAACATGGCATTCCTCCATCAGGGGGTAGGATCTAATTCCTTTCTTCTTGATCTGGGCAGGTTTGGGACTTGTTTTCAACCAAAACCATGCAGCAAAAGGGTCACATCTGGCTTCCAAAGTGAGGGCCTAAAAGGTGATGCAGTTTCAACACAGCAGCCAGAACCCTGAGGCCCATGTAAGAAGTCTGACCCCTCTGAGGCCACCATGCTGTAAGGTCAGGCCATACCTGGGTATTCTAGGTGACAGTGCCAGAGACAAGGTCCCTGCAGGTAGTTGGCATCAACCACCACAATTATAAACAAGACTTCAGATGATTCCAGGCCTCAGCCCCCATCACCACCAGCCCTTGTGTCTTCCCAGCTGAGGCCCCAGACACCAGGGAGCAGAGACTGGCCCACGAGGCCTATGCAGGTTGTAAGGTATTACTACAACAAGGACATGAAGGCAAACTTGTTAACGAATGTCGTCTCTCCTAATAGTATTTGTAACTAATCTATGCTCAAGAAAACTAGAATTTCCCTGAAATCTTGCAGCCTGTGCATGAAAAACAACTTGATGAAAATAAGGATGACATGTCCTAAAACTTGCAAAGTTCACAGCTCTGTTAAAAAATTGGACTGGAGAACTTGGTTGGTCCCAGAAGGCAACCTGGGGGCTCCTAGCATCACATTCAAGTCTAGGCCTTGGAACTTCCAGAGGGAGTCTGGGTCTGCTAAGTACTGTTTGGAAGATTATGCCAAGCCCATAGGTCCAACAGATGGTAGGACAGAAACGGGCTGTCAAAAAGACTGGTCTACCCCAGATGTGCTTCCCATCTGGAAAGAAAACAGAGAAGAGCCCTGGTCCTTCCTCCCAATGGGTGAGACTCATGGTGATATGTGCACGGGAAGAAAAAGAGAGAACATTAATGGAACGACATGGTGGCCATATTCCCTTGTAAATGTGGTCCAGCGTGTTCGGGTTCTCACCAGTTCCATCAGATGTGACACAGCTCCTCCGTGGAGGCAGGTCAGGAAGCTAGATGGAGATAAACAAAGCATTTACCCCAACACTGCAGGAATGCGGGGGCTGGGCCACCATTTTCTCTAAGACACCATGCTGGAATGTGAGCTCAAAGAGTGAGCTGGCCCGGCCTCAGGAAGGAAGGCCCAAATGACAATGCAGCCAATGTTTCCAACTCTCTGCTGCTCAGAGATGGGGCGCTCAGCCCCTGCTGGGAGGGTCTGCACTGGGCTCACTGTGTCCTTTCTCTCTCCTGATGGAAGTGTTCTCTGGAAACAGGCCCGGCCTGGCTGTCTCTCCCCTGGCCACACGCTAGAGTGTGTGGGAGAGATTGTGGCCATTTGGCACGCTGGGAGAGGAAAGGCACTGCCCAGCACAGGGAGGAGAGGGAGGAGGAACACATAGAACAAAGCTCACCCCAGACATGCCTTGGTTTCTTTGGAAGCCAGGAAGACAGAGTCAGAGGAGGCATCAAGGGCTTGGGGCAGGGGGTCTCCCTCCTCCTGGTCCCTCTTCTGGGCACCAACCCTCCATGCTTTGTGTCCATGCCTGGTCTTAGATGGGGAGATCAGACCAGGCAGGTAAGCAGCAAGCAGGCATTTGACTTGATTCTGTTCCTAGAGCTACTGCTAGATAGACAAAAACTAGGGATCCGATCTTTACAGTTAAAGGATTAACACTTCTCTTCTGTAGGCAGGTTCCGAGGACCACTGCCCCCACCACCCCATTTCTCTAAGAACCCCTTCACTGCCCGCCCCCACCACCCCATTTCTCTAAGAACCCCTTCAGGCTCTGGGGAGCAGGACAGCAACTCCTGTTTAGATATCCTGGCTCATCCATAACCAGAAACAGCTACCTCTTTTTCATTCTGATAAAGCTCCCCGTATACATTAGGTGCTCAATCAATGCTGGTCAAATCAAGGGAAACCTTAGGAATGGCTCATATGGATCTCAAGACCCTTGCCCACCTCTGACCCTGGGCTGCTAGCTCTCAGGGTTTTTGTGTTGCCCGCCAGCCTGACAAGTGTCTCCCGGGGGGCCACCAGGCTGAGCGGGGTCACTTCTGACCTTGATGAATACAGGCAGCAGGCCAACGCCTGAGCAGCCAGCTGCATGCACACCCCCAGGAGTCAGGGGAGGCTTCTGTGCCAGCAGACCCGAGCCCTTTGCACAGTGGCTGGTTATAGCTTCATTAGTGGGGTGAGGAGCCACCTTCAGCCACTTGACCACAGGCCTGATGGCGGGGAGGGGGTGCAGCGCAGACACAGTTACTCCCCAAACATGGGGATTGTAGAGACTAGAGGAAATTCATCTGCTGCAAGGGCAGCTCCCAGTGCACACTGGACCTCGTCCTAATGAAGTTCCCCATTCCCGGCAATGATGTGCCAGAGAGAACAGCCCTCTATCCGCAAGCCACTTGCCCCCTCATTTGCATCGGCTGGCTGCCCTCTCACTGACCAGGGTTCAGGTCAGCTGGGCTCCAGCTCCACTTTCCACGGGCAGCCCACCCCGCGGCAAGGATGGCCAAGGGCCCCGGAGCCCCCGTCCCATGTGCTCATTCATTCACAGCAGCCCCAGTGTCTACTGGCCACCCTGCTAACATGTCCCTCCAAGAACTACAAATGGGAAAAGGAAGATAAAAGATGGCCCTGAAAGTGACCCGTTGGCAGGTGCCCCACCCTGCACCATCTCTCACCTCCCAAGAGAAGAGAACAATCCCTCCAACCGACCGCTGAGCGCAGGGTGGAGGACTGGGGACAGGGCCAGCTGCGCCCACCGGCTCCCTCTCTCGCAAGCGACTCCTGCGACATTTATTTCTAATGACCCCAATGTCTGACTCACCTCACCACGCTGACTCTTCCTGCCCACTGCAGTGATGGGATGAGGCAGCAAATCTCTGGAGCTCCCCACCATAGAAGGGAAACTCCGGGCACCCCATGATTTCTAGGGAGCCAGCAGCCTTGGGGTCTGGCTCAGTGGCAGAGGACCAGGAAGTTGTGCCCTGGGCAGTCCCTATTTGACCGCCAGCCCAGCGGCCTGTGCTCCAAGCTGCGAATGAAAAGCGACACCCTGAAGAACTCTCTGTCTAAAGGTCATGGACAGGTATAATGCAGGTCCAGTGGGAATGGGGTCAAAGGAGGACATTTGGGACTACCTTTAACACCTGGTTTAAAAAAAAAGGTTCCTGGTCTGTGTTTGTCTGGCAGATTCTAGTAACTTCCAGTCCCAAGGCTGAGGGCTCAACCTGGCACCTCCCATTACTTTCCCTCCTGTGAATAGAGCAGATTTGATTGGAACCAAAGAGTCCCATTTCTGAAGGTCTTTGCAGTGAAGTCTGAAACTCATCCTTTCAGGCCTGAGGACTGGAGGGAAGCAGCGAGCGCCCGAAGCCAGGGAGGCAGCTCTTCTCTCCCAGTATTGGGAATTCAGAGTGTGTGCGTTGATATTAGTGGGAATGGAAAAGCTACAATCTGGCTGCCTGGCCAGGTGGAAAGAAAGCCCAACACCGTGTTTGGACAAATGTGCTGCTTTTATTTCCATCCAAAAAGCACCAGAACTCAAGGAGAGAGCTGTCAACTCATCTGGGCAGGACATAGAAAAATCAAAGCCAGGGACAGAGCACACACGTTCACTTCCAAAGGAGAACTGAGCCCCAGAGGGATCTGTGCAGGCCCCAGGGGCTGTCTCACTGAGCCAGCAATTCAAACTCATCAAAGGATAGATGGCTCCAAGCTCACTTTCCCTCCTCATGAGGATCTGAGTGCTATTGGAGGCCCTCTCTAAAGGGTTTGCTGGTTCTCCCCCATTTTTGGTTGTCTATTTAGTGTGGGCCAGACTGGGGCAGCCATGTGACTACAGTAAGCTGCTAAGAGAAGGCAGCACTATTTCAAACAGACACCCAAACACCTGTTTTTCTTGTTAAGTAAAAACAAGTTAATAGTCACAGCAAAACCATGAAAGAAAACCGCAAGTGACCTAAGGATTTCTGACTCACCCCATAGCCTGAGTACTTTGTGACATTCCACCAAAAGCCATCAGCCACCTGCAGCAGCCCTGAGAGCTGCTGATCAGCAATCCTTTTGTCTCCCTAACTCAGGGTAATTACCCATGTGTGCCTACTCCCAGATGGCTCCTGCTTTCAGATAAAAAAAAAAAAGGCGAACAACAACAACAACAAAAACCCACCTTCCCCCTAAGCCCAAATGACTAAGAAAAGCTGGCAGGGACCCTCCCTCAGACCATAATTGTGGGAAACCTCTTGCAAAACAGTTTCCTCCGCAAGATAAACTGTGTCTGTTCCCAGCAGCCAAGTGCCACGCCCAAGAGAACGGTGAGAGATTTCCTTTAAGAAACCTCGAGAAAACACACCAAGAACATTCACTCTTCTCTGCACTGGGATTAGTTGTGAAGAGTTACTTACACCCTGAGTAACATATTCTTCTTTTTTTCTTTTTAATATTAAAAAAAAAAATACAGCCTCCAGGATTTCCAGTTCTGGAAACCAGGGTTAGTAAGCTCCAACTCAGTCCTGGGCTCGGTAACCTCCTCTTAGCAGAGGGGCTGCCACACCACAGGCACGGGTCAAGGCCCTTTTCCTTGTCTGTGGGGCTAACTGCCAGAAACCCAGCTGTCCAAGTCTGCTCCAGGGCCAGCCAGGGCCCAGAGCCATCCTGCAAAACGCAGCGGGCAGGAAAGTCACCACGCTCTGTGTCATGTAGTTCAGGAGGCGTGGTCACACCTGGCAGGAACTGGACTTAGGCCATGAGCCAAAGGCTGCCTTCCTGGGGGCGGACTACAGGTGGGCGGCAGTGGGCTATGAAGCTGTCTGTTCCCGAGCACAGCCCTGGGGGTGACTGGGGCCCTCTGTCCCCATCAGAGTCTCCTGCTTTTGGTCTGTTGATAGTATTGAGGTCACAGCAGGAGAGGGGACAGCCTCACCTCTGTCTGCCCATGGCCTGGCTCTTCCCATGGGCCTCCAGACTCTTCATGCACCTGCCGTTCCATCCCCTGCACCTGGCTGGGCTCCCTGCAATTCCCCACATGGCTTCAGCTCCCAGGGAGCACCTCTGCCTGAAAGCTGACCGATGAGCACAGGTTCCGGGGGGCCTCTCAGCCACAGCAGCCTGTGGGGACTCAGGAAGACACAGAGGACAGGAATCCAAAGGCACTCCCTGGGGCAACAGGGTGAGGAGGAGTGGGGACTCCAACCCCCACGGGGTGGAACTGCCCTGAATTGTGCCTATGGTGTGGGCACCATCTGAGGGCATGAGAATATCTTTGTGCTGGGGGGAGGGGGGTATCCCCCTCCGAGGTCTCTCCACATTCTGGAAGCCTGCCATTAGAAGCACCCCAGGTGCTCCTAGGTTGTTGCCTCCACTCCTCTGTTGATTGTTCTGTGGGATGAGACACAAGAAAGGTAATATTCACCCAGCACCTTCTAAGCTCTTACACTACATTTCCAGTCTATGATCTTTCAGTACAGAATCACAACCAACTTAAGAGGGGGGGCGGTTCTGTGAGCCCATTTTATAGATGAGGAAGCTGAGGCTGAGTGAGATTGTGTAATGTTTACAGGGCCACACGAGCCACAGTTGGAGCCCCCGATCAATCCTATGAAACGTCAGAGGCTACCGTGTTGTTTTGGGGTGTCCCACCCTGGCGTGCAGGACAACAGGCCGTTTCTCACTTTCCTGCTGACACGGGGCAGAGGCCAGCACCCCACAGAGAAAGGAGCCTGGAGGGTCTAATGCTAGACCCTCTGCCCCAGGGTGATCCTCGGCCCCTGGGGGTCTGAGGAAGAGGGTGGCGGCGGGCCGTCTAACCCTCAGACCAGGGGCTTGTCTCCTGCAGGACATTCTTTGGGCCGTGTCCCCAGGCACCGTCTGTCACGTCACTTCAGCACCTCGAACGCGGGCTGAGTGTACATCTGGCCGCAAGTGTCATGGTTTGAGCGAAGACATTTCTACGATCTTTTTTCTGGGTATTTAAAAGAAATAAACCTGAATTTGAGAATCATAAGGTTCCACTTCTCCGGTGCTCAGAGTCTACTTCACCCCTGAGACTCTGAACTTAGCAGTTAGCAGGGGAAAGAAAAAAAAATCTGAAACTGAAGGAAAAAGAAAAATTATCTCAAAAAGCCAACTCCCCTTCTCTAGACGCCCTCCGCACTGCCTTCTTCGGTGTCTACATACTTAGAATGATGTGTCAAGTGACAATTTGACATTGCTCAGAGGGAAGCGTCCAGCCCAGGTCTAAGTGCGCCCAGGACTGACTGGCTGTTGATCGGGAACAGAGAAAACCAGAAGTAAGAACGGCTGGTGTCCAGGCGTCCATATGCCCGCTGGACATAACTGCTTACCACAATTTGGATGATTTATGACGTCACCTCATATACAAAGTCTTTAAAACCTGGATACCCTTAAAGAGAAAATAATAAAGATGTTAGTAAAAACTTCATGAAGCCAAAAAAGTGTGTGAAATGTTCCAGAAAAGAGCTCCTTCCCAGGCATCACCTTATTATTCCCATTTCCAGCGTGCCACACAAGGTAAATTCTCAATAAACATTCATTTTCTTACTTTTTTTTTGGCCTGGGCCTCTTAAAGTAAAGACTCAAATATTGACCTCTCATGTCACCTGAGGAGTGACAGGAAGAAAGCAAATATCAAGATGGACAATTCTGACACCTCCATTGTCCTGCTGAGGCTGCTGACTTGCACTGCAAGCCTCATCCGTCCACCTTTGGAATCGCCATTCTGGAAAGCAATGTCACAATCCAAGTTCCACCCCTCACTGATTCACTACTAGGAACGAGTCAGAAACTTGGACTATTAGCAAAGATGTTCACTGAAGCATCGTATGTTGTTGGGAAAAGTTGGCACCCGCATATTTGTCTCATAATGCGGGAATAGTCAAATAAATTATGGTACATCCATACAATGGAAAAAACAGCAGTGATTTCAAGATGGGGATTTCAAGAGCATTTAATGACAGAGAACCATAGATGTGCTGTAATGTTAAGTGGAAAGCTATAGCTATACAAGTTATATACACAATTCCAAGACTGCAATAAAATGTGTATATACACATACGTGTGTATACACATAACCGGAAAGAAATATTATAAATGTCAAAAGACATCTCTGGATGGTAAAATTATGGTTCATTTTTTATTTTCTCCTTTGTCCATTTATGTTTTCTATCTATTGTCTTTGTCATTTGAAAAGGCTATTGAAGGGCACCTGGGTGGCTGAGTAGGTTTAGCAGTTGCCTTTGGCTTGGGTCATGATCTCAGGGTCCTGGATCGAGTCCCACATCGGGCTCCTTCTCTCTCTTCCTCTGCCCCTCACACCTGCTCGTAATCTCCCTCTCTCTCTCTCTCTCAAATAAATAAAATCTTTTTATAAAATTTAATTAATTAATTAATTAATTAAAAGGCTATTGAAGAGCAATTTCCACCAAAAATAACGAGAAGAAAGTTTTTCATAGTTAACAGTGCAAGTATGGAATAACAGGAAAATTTTGTCTGTGGAATTCAGTGAAATACAGTCCTGCTCTAGCTTTGCCCTTTCAGAGCTGGGCCTGGCATACAGTGCCAACCCCTGACCCCTGTTTGCAACAGGAAGTGGGGCTGGAGCTAAGACCAGGCAGGAAGGAATCACAGTAATGCTTGAAACTCACAACAAAATGTCTCCATACAGCTGACTTAGAGCATCCGGTTGCTTTTTGTGTTTTTTAGGATTTTTTTTAATGCTATATTGGGTTGCAAGACAAGGTTCCATAATTACTCTGTTTACACTGGGAGATTTTGGTGGGGGGGTTTGTTTTTGTTTTTTTGAAAGAGAGGTGTCAGGTATAAGCCATGAAGTATGTGAAGGTGCTGAAGGTGCTCATGGACCCCAGTGTGGAAAATGACAATGGCCACAGCATCCCTATCCCACAGCTCTGATCAGTGGGCACATTCACCTAGAGCACTGCTGGAGGGTTCTAGAGCTGCGCGGGTTGCAAAAGAGAGGAGGCCGGACAGATGGGCCAGTGTCCCACAGAGACAGCCTAAGGAGGGGCAAATGTGTCTCCCCAGGTCAGGACCTACGCAGCACTGAAGACCCATCCCAGACAGGGCTGCATGCGACTCTGTATAACCATGCCCCTGCCCCCAGGGCTCTCCATGCCGGCTTCCTCCACTCCCTCTGCAAATGTTTATATAATAAAACTTGCTTCTCCAAAAGAAGCCAAAAAATCTGGCTTCAGCCTCCTGCACACCCCCAAACACCCTGACAAACACCAGTGCAAGGAAGCCCGGCTCCTGATGCAGAAGCCAAGCCTCCCGGGGAAGGACGTTCTGCACCCCACTCCTGAGCCTCTGGAAGCAGAAGAACATGGCTTTGTGTGGCCCTCCTGGGAGCCGGCCCAGATACACAGTGCTGTGTCCACGAGAAGGGGCAGCGTTCCAGCTGGCGGGGATGCTCTGGTCTACACAGTTGGCCAGGCCACCAAGGTACGGGGGGGCCTGAAGGAAGGCCACGTGGGACACCTGCCACTGCCAGGACAAGGTGACAACTGCCCCGGCCTCTTCTGTTCTGTGGGCCGCGGGGCCTACAAGACCTCTGCCCGTCCCCACTTGGGGATCAGAAACCATGACACGAGATCATGAATGAGGACTTTGAAGAGTAAAAAAAGCCACATACGTGCAAGTTACTTGGATTTAACAAACAAACAAAGACTTTTCAAGCCATACGAAGTAATAAGCTACAGACATAGTCATCATGATGGCAGGTAACAGGTGGACGGCTTCTGCTTCAAGCTGAGGACTCGTGAGGGGTGAGGAAGGAACCCCAGGAATCAGCTGAGCCCCGCGCTCCTAAGGGCAGACCCAGGGTAGTGGGGGCAGGGGGCAGAGGGAGGGAGAGGCTGGGGTCAGCTAATGACAGCGGTCCAGGGGGAGGGCTGAGGAAGGCCAGGACCGGCAAGAGTGGCTCTGGAGAGCCTGGCAGAGAGAGGACACGGGGTGTGCAGTGCAGGGAACAGAATGGAGAGGCCCCAGGGTCTCTGCCACTCGCGAGGCTCAGCGACAGAGGAGATGGTAGTGTGTGCTCTCCCCAACACCCCACACCCACTGTAAGGAGCCGTGAGGATTTCCAGTGCTGGCCTCGGGGCTGGGGCTTCGGTGGACACCACGCTCGGGGAAGCTGGCAGAGAGGCCGAGCTGCGAACAGTGGCACACTGAGGCCCCCGTCACCAGTGTGCGCTGTGCAGGCAACGATCTGCACATCACAGGTTCGAGAACAGGAGGGACACCTAGACCCATGTTTCCCAAACTATACCTCCACACCACCCCATCACCACAAAAAGGGGGGTTTGTGGTCAAAAAGTGAGGGAAATGCTCGCTGTACATCCTGACCAGTTTTCTTCCTGTAGGTATTTGCAGATCCTGTAAGGTGCTAATGAGTCTTACAATGGAAAGGACACGGAGGGGCTGTGTTTTCCAGACGTACTTGACCAAGGAACCTTCCCAGTGGGACGCCTACATGCATCTGGAACACGGTTTACTGTTCCTCCTTCGAAAGAAGAAGAAAGAGGAGCGAGAAGGGTGAAGGACTTCCCAGAAGCAGCCCCACACCCACTGTCGGCTCCCCTCAGGGACACCTGGCCCAGGACTTGAGACCATCCAGGTGACCTCCCAACACGCCCCATGTTCTCCTCATGCAACCCCCTTTCCCATCACCTCAAAATGTAATGTTGTGAAGGTAAATTTGTTGATCGAACCCTAAACCACGTGTTCCAATGCTGCATACACATGTGGGTCGTACACTGTTTGGAATTACACTGCTCTCATTTCAGCATTGACTTACATAGAGTTCCATCCTTTAGGGGCCTACCGGACAAGAGAATCTAACCAAAATAGCAGAGTGTTAAAACTGTTGTCGAATCCTTGCTCACTCTCACCTCGGGAAACTGCATTGCTCACCCTCAAGGGCTCACGGGAAGGGTAGGGCAGGGGAGCGCCCCCCGCTGTGGCTCAGGACCAAGAGCAAGCCCTGGAAGAGAGTGTTTTCTTATCCTTCCTGAAGGCTAGTTGCTGGGAACACTTTTTAAAAACTTGTCTGGGTATATAATTAAAATGCCATGTAGCCTGTCCTCTCCTCATCTCCTGTTTCTTTTATCTGGACCAGAAAACAAAAGGAATCATGCTCTGTTCTTGTTGGGCAGAAAGAAGCTTCTGAGCTCCTTGTTGCCTTCACGGTGACCCTCAGAGTCAGGATCACCAACCCCTGAGATGAAGAGCACACAAGGAGAAAGGAAAGGGCTCGTAGGATTGCTGGACTGAAGGCAAGAAGAGATCAGAGGAAGGACAGGGCCAAGAGGACAGGGCCAAGAGGACCCCTACCCAAGGGGCTCAGGTGGGACGGACACCATCAGCGCCCCTCACCAGCGTGCTCACCCCTCCCACCCCAGTGAAAGCAGTGAAGGGTGATACTGGGATGCCTGGAGGAGGCCATCCAGCTGGCCACCTGCAGCCATAAATAGCTTCTCCCACAAATGCCCCAGGCTGTGGGACAAATGTTACTCACTCTGTGGAGGAGGAGCGCTGAAGGTTGACGCACCCTTGCAGGGGGAATGCACTCCGTCCCCTCCGATACTGGATTAAGTGCCCTTCCTCGGGATCACCATGGACAGAAATCTTGAGATGACTTCTATCCAACAGCCCTTCCCGTCCTGCTGTGCACGTGAGCATGAGTAAGAGCTGCCATAGCCTTGACTCTCCGTGCTCCCTGGGCTTACGCATTAACAGACAGTCAATATGACTCTGGCTCAACATTGGCCACATGCCAGGCTCTGCTGGAAACACCGTTGAGGTGGCCATTCAAGATGGGCAGCCTAAGAATATCCTGAACTCAGGTCCTCCCACAGACGTGCCAAATCTAAAAAAGACCTGGAAGACAGAGGAACAGCCCCCACACACACACACAACGAGGAGAATAGTGTCACTAGAGACACAGGTACAAGAGAAAGAGACGAGGTCTCCCCCAGAGCCCCACCACTGGCACTGCTACCCACGACTGGAAGTGGTCTCACAATGACAGTTTCTCCCCCAGGAGTGAGGAGTCTGTGTCCCACATCAGGCACCCCCACCTCAGGACCTGCACTAGGGAGATAGCCCCCCAAACATCTGGCTTTGAAAACCAACAGGGCTGACTTCCAGGAGATGCAAAGCACTGTAGGGAACTGAGATTCTGCTCTTAAAAGGCTTATGAGCAGGGGGTCCTGGGTAGCTCAGTTGGTTGGGTGACTGCTTTCAGCTCAGATCATGATCCTGGAGTCCCAGGATCGAGTCTCGCATCTGACTCCCAGCTCCATGGGGAGTCTGCTTCTTCCTCTGACCTTCTCCCCTTTCGTGCTCTCTCTCACTCTCTCTCTCAAATAAATAAAATCTTTTTAAAAAAAAAAAAAGGCTTATGAGCAGACTCACTCACCCAGTGCAAAGGCTGTAGTTTAGAAAAAGCTAGATCTTACACAAAGGAGAGATTCATCGGCTAATCTTTCAGCATCTGCCGGCGGGACAGAGCCTTTGGGACTCTCTGCAGAGATGGAGGCACTAGTGGGCACCTTCCTCTACCTTGCTAGTGCCAATGGGCACCACACAGCCCCCATGATCCCACACCGCCCGCTAATGCCAGTGGCTACGCCCCCCACCCCACGCTCTCCCATGGCTCCATTAAAACCAGCAGGCACACAGTTCGTGGAGGGGACATGGCTCTGGTGGCTGGGGGCAATTGAGCCACCACCTGGCTCTGGTGGCCGGGGGCAACTGCTTTCCTGTGTCCCTCAGGACTAAAACCATCGGACAGACAGATCTTGGCAGGCTACCTCCCAGCGCACAGCAGAGACAACAGACTGAAACACAGCCACTCTTCCTGTGGAAAAAAGAAGCCTATTTCCTTGTTTGGAGCTTTAGTCTAAGGGGCACACTTCAGGTTCTCCACACATCTAGAGGCCACAGAGCCTCTCAGGGAATGTAGGCTGGTATCTTTGCACTCCTACTGGCCTCACGACAGCTCACTGGTACCTTCCAGAAAGGAGCTTATCTGTTCATCTGGAGCCCTGATTTTTGCAATTGTTACCCAGGGGGTGCTTCCAGATCACCTTGTTGGGAGGCCAGCAGGGTTTACACATGTGGTCCCATAAGACTCCATATGTGTGCAAACTTTAAAAACTGTTGCTTTAGGGTGCCCGAGTAGTTAGGTGGTTAAGCACCCAACTCTTGATTTTGGCTCAGATCATGATCTCAACGTGGTGAGATCGACCCCCACACCACGCTGGGCATGGAGTCTGCTCTTTTTCATTCTCCCTCTGCTCCTACCCTTACTCCCCACTGGTACGTGTGCTCTCTCACTCTTTCTTTCAAAAATGAATGAATGAATGAATGAATGAATGAATGAATGAATGAATGAATGAAGTGAATGAATCCCCCTCCCCAAAAAAAGCTATTGCCTGAAGGTCTGGCTTCCAATCAGCCTGAAACTAGTGGCTGATGGAGATCCCTTCCTTTGGAACACCAGCAGGTCTTGGCACACCCCCAACAACTGGGACCCATCAAGGATAAATCAGCCTGCTTACACAATCACAAAAGTTCGAGAGACAACCAAGAGCTAGGGCAATGTCGGACAATAAGATTCATCTACACAAAGCCAGTCCTTCAAGACTGGGAGAGGTAGCTATTTCACCAAATATGTACATACAAATAAAGACAGCTAAGCAAAATGAGGAAGCAGAGAAATATATTCCAAATGAACGAATAAGATAAAACCCCAGGAACAAACCTTGATGAAACACAGAGGTAAGTAAAACTCCTAGAAGAAAACATAGGGAGTAAGCATCTTGAAATCAGACTTGGCAATGATGTTTTGGATCCAATTCTAAAGGCAAGGGTAACAAAAGTAAAAATAAACAAGTAGGATTACATCAAACCAAAAGCTTCTGCACAGCAAAGGAAACCATCAATAAAGTGAAAAGGTAGGCTACTGAGTGACAGAAGATATTTGCAAATCATATATGATTAGGAGTTAGTATCCAAAATATATAAAGAACTCAAACAACTCAACAGCAACAAAGTAATTTGATTAAAATATGGGCAAAGGACCTGAATACACATTTTTTCAAAGAAGACATACAGATGGCCAACAAGCACGTGAAAAGATGTTCAGCATCACTAATCTTCAGGGAACTGCAAATCAAAACCACAAGGAGATATCACCTCATACCTGCTAGAATGGCTGCTAACAAAGACAAGAAACAACAAATACAAGGATACAGGGAAAAGGAAACACTTCTGCACTGTTAGTGAATGCAAATTTGTGCAGCCACTGTGGAAGACAGTACGGAGTTTTCTTCAAAAAATTAAAAATAGAAATACCATATGATCCAGTAATTCCACCACTGGGTATTAACCCCAAAAAAACAAAAACATTAAGTCATAAAGAGATATGTACCCCTATGTTATTGCAACATTATTTACAATAGCCAAGAGCCAAGATATGGAAACATCCTTATGGATAAATGGATAAAGAACATGTGAAATAGATAGATAGACTACTACTCGGCCATAAAAAAGAATAAGAGAATGAGATCTTGCCATTGGGACAGCATGAATAGATCTTGAGGGTATTATGCTCAGTAAAGTAAGTCAGAGAAAGAGAAATATCACCTGATTTCACTCACATGTGGAATTTAAGGAACAAAACAAAGAAAAAATAAGAGACAAACAAAAGAACAGACTCTCAAATACAGAGAACAAATGGGTGGTTACCAGAGGGGAGATGGAGGGGGGGGTAATAATCACTATGTTGTAAACCTGAAACTAATATAACATTGCATGTTAACTACACTGGAATTAAAAAAAACGAACAAAACTAACAGACAGGGGAGAACAGATTGGTGGCTGCCAGAGGGGAGAGGAAGTTGGGGGTGGGCAAAATGGGTGAAGGGGGTCAAGAGGTACAAACTTCCAGTTATAAAATAAATAAGTCATGAGGATGTAATGTACAGCATGGTGACTATAGTCAATAATATTGTAGTGCATATTTGAAAGTTGCTAAGAGTAAGTCTTGAAAGTTCTCATCATAAGGAAAAAATCTTTAACTTTGTATGATGAAAAATGATAACTAGACTTATGGCGATGATCACTGTATACAAAAATATTGAACCATGTTGTACCCCTGAAACTCATATAATGTCCTGTCAGTAATACCTCAATTAAAAATAATAGTAAAAAAATCATAATCGAGCACCAGCACAAATGTAGGAGGTAGGCACTATTATTCATCCCCATTGTAGAGATGAGGAAACCGAGGCACAGAAAGTTTATGTGACCTGTCCAGGGACAGACAGGTGCACTCCAGGCTCCAAACCTGGCAGGTTAGCTGTGGAGTCTGTTCCTAATCACTCCGTCATTCTGCCTCTCAAGAAAAGTGTGTTGGGGGCCTCTGGGTGGCTCAGTCGGTTAAGCGTCTGCTTTAGGCTCCAGGTCATGATCCCAGAGTCCTGGGATCAAGCCCCGCATTGGGCTCCCTGCTCAGGGGGGGAGCCTGCTTCTCCCTCTCCCTGCTGTTCCCCCTGCTTGTGTTCTCTCTCTGTCAAATAAATAAATAAAACCTTGAAGAAAAAAAAAAGAAAAAGAAAAGTGTGTTGCACAATCAGCCAAGGCCATCAGCAAAGACCCTTTAGAAACCAACCTCTTAACAAAACATTATAGAAGATGCCAGGCCAGGAAGGGGAAGAAGTGGAAAAGAAATGACACAAGAGTGCTGCCCTGGCCGGTTCCCACCACAGCGATGGCCGGCGGGGTAGCGTTTGGGTAAGACCCCACGAACCTCACCTGGTACCCCACCCAGAGAAGTCACCGCCCTAGCAGACGTCACCTGAAACTCACTTTCTTCCCTGCACTTTGCCATGTTTGAATTGTTTTCATCTACAGTGACTCCAATTTGCTTTTCCAGGAATGTTCCCACTGCTCCGGGGTTCACCATCGAGTTGGGGCCATCTGCTGTAAACCAGTAAAGAGGAGCCGGTAAGAAGCCGGTGCCGAGCAGTGGGAAAGGAGGCTCTGCTGCCAGGCAGCCTGGGGAGGATGCAGGGAGCAGGCCAGACCCGGCTGAGAACGGAGCACCAGCAGGGCCAGAGCCGGGACCGTGACCGCCAGGTTCAAGAGGGCACGTGGGGTTTCTAAAAGGTGAGTTCAGTGCAAGGTTGGTTTGGGTGGGTTGTTTTGGCCGAACTAAAAATGTTCAAAATGAGGCAAACGGGCATGTCACTCTCCATTTCTCTTCTCGACCACTAGAAAGCTGCTCACCGCACACCCAGAAGCTTTCCTTGGAAGGTCAGGGTGTGGGAAGGGGTGAGGCAAGGCTTGGCTCAGTTGTGGGAGAAGCAAGGCACACACGCGGCTCCCCCCTAAACCCAAACGCAGCAGAATGGGTTCTGGGAACAAAAACCACAGGTGACTCAGCTAAGAGGGAAAACATGTCAACAAAGTCCTCATTCCCCTTCTAAGACTTGAACTTTCCAGGGAAAGGAAAAGCTCACACCCCTCGCCCCGCAAGTGTGGCTGCAGGAGGCTCAGATCCCAGGAGTCCGAACACAGTTCTCAGGGGCCCACCTTCCACCCCCAACCCAGGGAGGACAGGTCAAGCACACCTTCCCCCTGGAAGGAACTACGGCCTCGGGCCTGCCGCGTGGACGACTCTTCGGAAGGCCTGGGGCCCCCTCAAGCCACGTGTGCAAACAGAGGGCCAGCCCGCTGCGGGCGGTCGCCGGAGAAGTGACCGGTGACTGGGTGAGAAGAGACCAGCATGCGCAGCTCTCGTTCGGGCTGCTGAGTAACAAAGCTACTGGTTCGTCCGACTGAATTCCCAGCAGTACAAAACTCGCTGCAAAGTCTTAAAGGAAAACGACGTGTAGAGCAATGCAAGGAAGGGAGTGAATCTGAGCTGGAATGGCAGCTCCCCAAAGGGTTTTGTCACTCCCAAATGCCAGAGGCAGGGCTGGGAATGGAGGTCGACTGTGCAAGGTGCATTCTAGGCCCTTTTTGCCAAAACAGCAACAGCGACCCTCAACCCTCCACCCTCCACCCACCACCCGCCACCCTCGGGGACTTTGTTTAGTGCAAACCCCATGGTCCCGACTACTCCTGAGAGACCAGAGCAGCCCAGGTGGGAGGGAGGGGGGGAGGAGAGGCGGGCCATCTCCCAGAGGTCCGTCACAAGCTCACCAGTTGCCACTGGCAGGTTTGGGAGGTTTGGCAGAAGTGACTAGTGCATGGTTAAGAAATGCCTTGGGCGGGCCGGCCGTCTCCGTGGGCATGTGGGGGGTCCCCCCAGGACTCTGCAGTCTCCGTGAGCCCTGCCGGCAGCCACCCCACGGCAGCCCAGGCCGCCCCTGGGGCCCACGACCACCCCGCCTTCACCCGTGAGCATCACCACTCCCGTCTCTCTGGCTGGCGGTTCACGGCTCATGGCTCCAGGTCCCTGCGGGAACGAGGGCAGAGGGGACCCCGTTGCTCAAGGAGCAGGCACTAGCCTAAGACACCAGCTCTTAACCCCGGCCGCGGTCCTAAGACGCCACCCAAGCTGTGCGTTTTCACTGAGGGCAGGCCCAGCCTTCCCCGGGGTGAGCCCGGCTAGGCAGAGGGACAGTGCCTCAGGGAACAGCCCTCCTCTGGCTCGTCAGCCAGGCTCAGAGATCCAGGACAGNGGGCAGAGGGGACCCCGTTGCTCAAGGAGCAGGCACTAGCCTAAGACACCAGCTCTTAACCCCGGCAGCTGCGAGCCCAGCTCCTCCGGGAGCCGGGGTGGGCGGGGGCGGGGGGGGGGTGTTAGGCAGAGTGGCCTCCCCGGAGAGGCCAGGCTCAGGAAGGGGCCTCGCCCGGGGCCCCGCAACCCTCCAGTGGCCCTGCCACATGCAAGCTCTCTCTTTATTCTTATGCGATTGTTGTTTTTGTATTTGTTTGATAACTATTGGAGTCATAGTCAAGTCCCTCCTCGTGCACGCCCTCCCCAAGTCTGAAGGGTTGTGCTAAGACACATACACTCCCATTCACACTGCCCTCTGACTCCCAGGATTCTGGGGCACCCTGAGGCCCACGCTGCCTGCAGCCTGTGACGGCCAGCAGGCGCAAGGACGCACAGGGAGGCGGGAGGCTGCACGGAACAGCCTGAGGGAGCCACGGCAGACAGGGGAAGGCCGGACAGCCAGAGGAAGGGGGTGCCCCTGAACCACCCAGGCCTGGCTGCTTGCGGATCCCAGCCTCCATCACCCACTTAGCGTCTCAGGAATTAATTACCCGATTGCTCCGGGCAGAAGTCAGAAGCTTGAAGGAGGCCGCGGGCGATCTGTGGAGCCTGCAGAGCAGGGGGAAGCCACGTTTGATGCCGAATATCCACGGAATCCTCAGAGGGCAGCTGGTGATATTTTCACATTTCCTACAGCTCCGGCTGCGTCGTACCAACTCTGATCGAAGAAAACGTGGTTGTGATAAGTTTATCAACAGAGCACAGTTAAGAGATGAAACTACCTCAAGGGAAATTCGGCATTCGGGACAGCCTTCCATCAACCTGGTAGCTTGATTTCTTAAAGAAATCAGAGTAGAGAGGAATAAGGCAAGGCACAATGGAAAACAAAGGAAGCTTATCATGCAAAAGCAACAGGGAAGAAGAAATCGAAAGCATTGTGGGGCTCTTCGATCTGTTTCTGAGTTTGTATTGATCTAGATTCTTCCCCTCCCCTCCCCGCCCTGCAGAAAATGTCTTCCCAAATTGCTTCCCTACAAGGCAAAGGATGGTTTTGTGAACTTGAATCTTGATGAGGAAAAATTGTCAGTAATAAAGCCTGTGATCATGAAGGAAATTAGCAGATGACAGTAGCAACGAGGCCTCAGAGCTGGGTGATTGGAACTGGGGTCCCTGGGACCAGAACCACGTGGAGAGAACAGGAAGGTGCAGAATGTGTGCAGAGTCAACGGAAGTTTTGAGGCTACAACTGGTTTTGTGTTTTCTGAGGTTGTCAGGTGGCCAGGAAAGTACAGAGTGTAGGTATTAAATGAAAAGTCATGCTTTCAAGACTATCTGAAATTTCTGGAGAAAAAAAAAAAAAGTCCGCAAGTGTAAAAAGCCAAAGTTCTCCTTTTCTCTCAGTCTTTGGCAGTGGTTTAGTGCACAACCTTCCAGAACTTCATATATTTACACTCATATGTAATAAAAATGTGCTACATGTGTCGTCCCATAACTTGCATTCTTTATTTGACAATTTGTCAAAAGATCTTTGCATCTCCTTTTTCAGGAGGGTACCATAAATTCAGCCATGTCAGCAGCCTCGTTTAAATGCCGGCTACCTCCACTGTACTGCTTACCCGGAACCCTAGGAGGAAATCACCATTTGCAGGTGTCTGGGATTGGGGGTCACGCCTGAGGGCTGGGGCCAGATTGTAGTTCAGAAATGACCAGGGGCAGTTGAGAGGAAGCCAGATCACCCAGTGACCCCTTTTCCTGCCAGATTCTCTGTAACTCCCTTCAGGGCCCAGTTACAGGCAGATGCTTCCAGTGAGAGCACAAGCAGGCCTCAGCTTTGTGTCTTCCACAGGGACACCAGAACGAGCCAGCCTAAGTGCATTGCTGGGGGCCAGAGCTCTTCCAGAACCCAAATCACTTGCTCCTGGCCTCCCGCCCCGCTCTGAATACTGCACGAAGCTTTGTAAGGAGTCCATCTCAGACGTGTTTTGCTGGAAGACTGTAAGAGGGTCACTCACAAAGGGTCACTCTGAGGCGAGAGAGGCAAGGCTGGCTTTCTAAGACACAGAGACTAATGACACGTCTCAAAACAAGAAGTAGCTCGCCCACGGAATTCAAAACCCACTCCTTTGCACCAGGGTCTGTGTTCCCCTCCTGTCCCCTCTTGTTGTTCCTGGCCGTGCTGGCGAATTTTGTCTACCTCAGGCCACTCTCCCAGTCATCATCTGTCACAGAGCTCCCGCTCAATCTGGGACAGATAACCAATCTGGAACAAGGAGGCAGAACTCCCAGAAAGCCCCACGTGGCCAGGGGGCCCCCCGTCCCACAGCCTTCCTGCTTTAGCCTGTTTTGGGCCTCACTCCCGCTCTCATGTAGAAGCCGGGATTGGGAACATTCTTTTCTCCATGAAGGCTCCATCCAGGTCCTCCTTCACAGGCGTGCTGTGCCATCTCAGCCTACCTGTGGGAGCGCTTTCCCCAACGGCAAGGACAACACTGACCCTCAGTTACTAGCACTCCCTTCCCAGGAGCCACACACAGGGCTCAGTGCTCTCCACATGATCCTTGCAACAGCCTTGTGGAGCAGAAACATAATCATTTCCAGCTTCCCCAGGAAGCAACTGAGGGCCACAGGCATGGCCACAGTTCCAACCCACACCTGTCTGAGGTCCACACAGGTGCTCAGCTACATGGCTGTAAGTCCGCCCTAAAATCTACCATTTTGACAGTAGAAGCTACTAGTCCTGCTAGCACCCATCATAGTATGATTTCATCCCTTCTGATTAACGGGGAAGACCAGCAAAACACAGGGATCTGCCTTATTCACTGAATCCAGGTTCCAAAACAAAGCCTCATGGGACTCACTTGTAAATAGTTAACTTAATCGATTGCTAGACGGATGGTAGATGGTGGCAGAGAGGAACACTAGGTGGGGGAGGAGAAATGTGCTAGAGCAGGGTCAAAGAAGTGTACCCTGTCCACAATGCTATTTGGTAGAAATGTATCCAGCTGGCTAGCAAAGTCACCAGGCACCCCGCCCTCAACAGTAGGTGAGGGTAAGTAATAGTGTGTTTCCAATGGTTTACTGATACCTGGTCAGACACAGAGCCGGGAGGGATGAGTAAGACAGTCGTTTACTTTACACCAGGCCATATATTCCAACCCTCACAGAATCCACAGGGACAGGAGCTGGGACACAGTCACCCCCATCCCAAGACTTTCAAGCGAGGTTCCTGTGGTCACCTTCTCACGGGTGATGGGGCAAAATTCTTCTTGTGTTCCCCATGGCCCCTTCCCCCACTTTGGTGTGGTTGGGTGGGGGTAGGGGAGGCCTTCACTGTGGTCTGGCCTCAGGGTAGAGTAACCACAAGACAATCAGACTGAACTCACCACAACAGAGTTCCTGCGTGCTCTTAGGCTAAAGGGGTCTCTTTGTAGTGTTGAGTTGTAATCCGTGTGTGTGTGTGTGTGTGTGTGTGTGTGTGTGTGTTATGGATGCATACATGTAAGCCCTAGGAAAGAGTGGAGAAGGGGAGAGAAACCAGCCCCACTGCACGTATGGCACCACAAGTAAATTCTCAAAATCCATTTGTGCTTAATAGGAGAAGCTGCATGCTACCTGAGCAGGTGAACTTACGTAGCTATTTCAAAATGGCGGCCCCATCTCCATCTCCACCTTAATATTTTCCAACAAACTGAGCCAATAATGTAAAGCAAGCCCACTTTTCCTTGAGGTAAATGACACAGCAGGTTAGAAATACAACATCCATGAACATCGCCCTCATAAAGGCACCTTGTAAACATAAGCATTTTAAATGAGACCAAGGAAGCAAATACCTTTATGAGTTACAATCTCTACAAAAATAAGTCTTCTACACATCGCAGTGTGGCCCACGATTCCCTCTAATATCAGGGCAGGCCAGCTCTCAGATCAGAATCCGTCTGTGAGCTCACAGGGCAACCCCGACCCACGCCCTGGTCCAGCTCTGTCAGCACACAGCTGTGGGCCTTCCTCATAGGCAAAATCCACCCATTCCTCCTGAAATGAGCTCCACTTAGAGCACCAACTGCCCCACCCCCCTCCACCTTCGGGCGTGGCTTCTCACTCTGGAGCCACAGAAACATGGGCTCACTGACCTAAAGAATAGCCCGAGACCTTCTTGAGTTTTCTAACCGGTGATTTTTTTTTTTTTAATTTTTAGTTAACGGTCTTAGAAAAACAAGAACCGCTTTCAAAGGTGCTTAGAACAGAAAGCTGTCTCAACTGTGGACCTGAGGAAATGCAAAATGAGGCCATTTCTGGAACACTGTAGCCCCTGAGGGGGGTCCTCCCTCCACTCCCACCCACCTCAAAGATAAAAGGATGGTCTTAAGTGACATGGACCCCATGAATGAGCAGCCACAATTTCTCCCATCTGGAATAAGGATCCTGCACAGAGCAGTGTTTTCTGGGGCAACATTGAAAGAATAGGGAGTCATCTTTTACCCATATTTCTAACTCTCAGATAACACATTTCCATCTGGGGGGAGAGTTTCCTTCTCTCATTTGTCTCCACACCTCCAGGAGGTGGGTAGGGAGATGAGTTTTCCAAACTGGCCCTTAGGGGATAATGAAGTCCCAGGGGCATAAGTAGTTATTGGCAACCCCAGTGAATTACACACACAGCGAGAGCCAGGGCAGAACTGGGGCACCTCCAGGGGGCACTAATGCCAGAGCAAGGCAAGGCCATGCACAATAGAGGGTCCAGACAGGCTCTGCACAGAGCCGCTCTGCTAAGGCCTTCTGCCTCTTAATGCACATGAGATGCAAGACCTACGTCTAACTCCCAGCCCAACCCCCTGCTCCACAAGCAAACTGCAAGGTCTAGTTTAGAGCCCCTCAGATGACAGGGGAGAAGGCACTTTGCAGAGCCTACTCCCCCACCTCACCCCTGATTTCAATTATAGACATGGTCAGGATTTGTTGCTGGATCACATTCTTCATGTTTTGAAAGACAATTGATTAAAAAGAAAATAGGAAAGGGGGATGAGCAGAGTAAAATGGCGGGTCTAGCTTTAACTGACAGAGTAACACTCTGTCCCCACCTTTGGACCAGCGCTCCATGAGAAATACACACTCAAAAATAGAAATAAGATAGGGGTGACTGAGTGGCTTTATCGGTTAGGTGTCTGACCCTTGATTGCAGCTCAGGTCTTGATCTCAGGGTCGTGAGTTCAAGCCCTGTGAGGGCTCCACGCCCAGCATGGAGCCTAATTAAAAAAAATTTTTTTTAATAGAAATAAGATGGAAGAAAATAGCTTAAGACCTTTACATATGTAGTCTGAGACACTGACGTCATTTTGTAGGTTTGGGTTTACACAGCTAGCACGTGAGACATTTTATCTCCCCTGTCAAAGCATCATTTTCAAAATGATGAAACGTGGCCTCATACAGTCAAATATATACTAAGCACATTTATTCAACTCATCAGGGAGGGAGCCAAGAGGATGGGAAAGCTGGTTCTCAGTATTAAAGAAACAGAGATGGACAGTTGGGGGAAGAATGCTGTAATAAATACAGTCTTAGTCCATTTGGGCTGCAGGAACAAAATCCCATAAACTGAGTACCTGTAAATCACAAAAATTCATTTTTCACAGTTCCCGAGTCTGGGAAGCCCAAGATCAAGGCACCAGCAGATAGGTGTCTGGTGAGGCCCCACTCCCAGTATCGTAGACAGGCATCTTCTCACTGCGTGTTCACATGGCAAAAGGGACAGGGGATCTCTCTGGGCTCTCTTTCATAAAAGCACTAATCCCCCCAGGGCGCCTGGGTGGCTCAGTCAGTTAAGCGCCTGCCTTTGACCCAGGTCATGATCCCAGGGTCCTGAGATCGAGCCCCAAGTAGGAATCCCTGCTCAGCAGGGAGTCTGCTTCTCTCTCTGCTCTTCCCCATTCTCATGTGCACTCTTTCTCCCTCTCTCAAATAAATAAATAATATCTTTAAAAAAAAAA
>LNAC01000033.1:1534794-1583118 GCA_002007465.1 Ailurus styani | reverse complement strand
GGGGCGGGGGTGGGGGAAGAGGCACAAACATTCAGTTAATTATACTAAATTACATATAATACTAGTTCATATTCTATGCTATAATAAAACTATAACATCTGTGGTTATCTTTTCAACCAGACAGAAATGGTTTACATTTTTACTAGGCAAAACATACATGCGACTTACCCTCTGTAAGTTAACATGTAACTTCACGGATGAGTCCTAACAGCTAGTAGATAGTACATGAACCAAAGATACGTCCCCCTAGAGATTTAATGACCCTTCAGTGGACCTATTAGACAATGCTCAGGTATGACATTAAAAGGACATGGAGGCATCCTTTTTCCTTGGTTCCAAGTTTGGGGTAATTTGTCCTTACACCTCCTAGGCCCCTTGCTGGCCGTTTGGGCGGCTACCAGCAAGTCAGCAGTGAGGCTGGGTTACAGCCTTACGGTCAAAGCCATGATTATCAGCCAACTCCACTCGTCTGTGAAAATGAGCTACATGCTAAAAACAAAATAATGTTAAATTACTAATTTCAAATAGCCATCTACAAAATCTAAAAAATTCAAGCACCTGGGTACAGCCTAGTACCTTTATACACCCTTACATTTTCTCACATCACAGATCAACTGATTTTGTTCTTTTCTACTTAGCTTGAAAGAGACACTTGAACCTTTCCTCTAAATGTCGGTCTACAACCTCAGGCTTAGCCACTTGGGTTAAGGTTATGGGGTAAGAGCTGAGGAACTGGGGTAGAGCCCAGGATCACGGAACAAGGGACCGGCAGGGGGGTGGGCCAGACACCAGGGGACATCTAAGTACCTATAGTGAACTCATACCTTGAATCTGAAACACAGCCCTTATAAAGAGTCATCCAAAGCATGGCTAAGCGAGCATCCCTGTCCTGCAATACCCAGTCTAAAGACTCTTCCCTCATTTATTTCTTCCTTCACATCCCTGAGGCCGCCCCTCTAGTCTAGGCCTTAATCATGCAATGCCTACATCTCCACCATAGTATCCAGTGTCTTCCCAAGCCAGCCCCTCCAAACCCGCGGAAAGATGAGTTCATTCAATTCATTCAGCAAGTACTTACGAACAGCTTACAGAACGAATGCCAAAACTGTTCTAGGTTCTGCTGATAATCAGAAAATGAGACAAAGTTCTTTGCTCTCATGGAGTTCCTTAAGAGCGCAGAGACCATTAACAAAATTAATGCCAAGCAGTGATGAGTAAAACTGAAAGAAGCAGGGCTAATTAAGGGATAAAAGAATGATGGAGGGTTACTTTATTGCAAATGCTCATGAAATTTCTTGACTTACACCTGGCCTCTTAACATCCTCATCTGAAGCAGTGAATCTACAAAAACAGATGAAATCCTTCTGTAAACTCAAGTGAACTAGAAAAAATACTTTTAATGCTTGAGCAAGTCCCTGAAGTAGAGATGTTCTGTTAAAAGTTTTCCTGTGTTTTGGTATTTTAATAAAGACCACACAATATGAGGCTTATTTCTTAGTTATTATTTTAAAAAAAAGACTGATGGAAGGGAAGCTGCTGTTTTATACAAGGTGGCCCAGGAAAGCCTCTACGGTAAGGGACCTGAAGGGAAAGGAAGAGCTGGCAGAAGGAAGATTTTCCAGGAAGAGAAAGCAGCTAGTGCAAAGGTCCTGGGGCAGGTACATGCTTACATATTAAAGGGCTTCAAGGAATCTGGTAAAGAGGAGAAGATGAAATAGAGTGAACTGAGTCAGAAGTAAAGATACAGAGCTACCACAGACCAGACCATGAAGAGTTTTGTGGGCCAAGAGAAGGACTTGGAATGTTATTCTGAGGGAAATGGTACTGAGCAGGAGAGTGGGATGAACTGACTCATTTTTACAGGCTGCTGCAAGGCAAGGGGAGAAAGGAGTCTAGTGAGGGCAGCACCCCCAGTGTCAGTGTCAGATGGGGCATGATGGCAGCTATGAGTCCTGGCGTAGGGAGAAGTGGATGAATCCTGGTTGTATTTCAGAGGAAGAACTGACAGGATCCCTGATGGATGGAGCATCATTTGTGAGAGAAAAAAAGAAGTCAAAGACAACTCCAGGGTTTTCACCTGAGTAGCTGGGAGAGAGGAGGGGACTTCAGCAAAGATTTGGGGCGGAGGGGACCTGGAGAAAGAACAGGCTGGGAAGGGAGCATGAATAAAGGGTTTGGTTCAGGAGATGTAGAGTTCAAGACACCTGAGAGGGATCCAGGTGGAGACAGGAAGTGGGCGGTTGGCTGTAGGTCTGCCATCCAGGGAGAACAGAGACCCGAGACTTGCACTGAGGGGTGGGGAGTGTGTCATCGTCGGTGTGTGATGTGTTTGCGTGCATACAAGTGCACACATACATGCATGTGTGTGACAGCAGATGGCTGACAGGACATAGGTGTGTGGTGGCAGATACGTGAAGACTGACACATTTTGAAGGAATCCAAAGCCAGACCCAATGACTCAGACAGTGAGGAGAGGAGGAGGGAAAGGCCCTGAACGTGGGTCTGGAGCCCTCTAGCATGTTTGTCTAAAATAAGGCAACGCACAGTCACCCGCCTGAGCCATCTAAGATGCCCATCGTCCAAACGCCTTGGGCCTATGTCCTTGGGCCTGGAGTTAGGGGCTGCCCCCCAAGCCCACTGCAGGCCCCTCTTTCCCCTGAGCTGGCCCGCTCACACAGCCTCCCACTTCCTGAGCACCCACGGTCACACCATTGGCCTTTGTAGGAGGGTCTCCCCGGCCCCTGCCTTCTCTCTGACTCATTCCGACTGTGCCATCCGAGACCGTCCGCCCCGCATCCTCCCCCACAAGTGCCGCTGGAAGCCCTGCCCCACGGAGACCCCATGATATCCCCTACCCTGGCCAGACCTAGGCTCCTGACCTTCATCGTTACCCAGCGCCCATCACTGTCGTCCTGTACCAGGGTGCTTCTCTCTCCTGGTGAGAACGCCTTCATGTCTGTGTCTTGGCTTCCCAGCGTGTGGCACGGTACCCAGCAGAGAGAGGCATTTGGCAGACGTTCGTTCATCACGCCACGAGGGCTGTGCAGGCAAGGAGAAGTGCCACCATCATGGTGCCCATGGGACCGGTGCCCCTCGGGGGCCCCCAGCAAGGCCCACGGCAGACTCTCCTCTGTGCCAACAGGGAGAGCTTTCCCCTTCTGATAATCTACGCTCAGCCCAGCATCCCCCTGCTTCCTGCGAGAGGAAAAAACAGGGCTTTTTCCTCCAACGCGATGACTTTCTGCTCTGTTTGGCCGCATTGACGGTGGAAGAGAGCAGGACAGGGGTCCCCCAGGGCCCCTTCCCATGGCGCCTGTGACCACCCTCCCCAACCAGAAGATGTGTCCCCCCTCGGATGAGAGAGCCTTCCTCCAACTGTAAAGTAGTTCTAAACTGTGTATCCTGTTTAATGTGTCTCCAAATTGAAAGAAAATACGTCTCCCACAATCATCGTCGTTTTGCGACTCCACCCCACAGCTTCCCAGCTCCTTCCGGACCTGCCTATTTTAAAACAGAAAAATACCACTGTTTCCCAATGTGTTTTTCATTGAGTGAGCGAGGGTGTGCTCAGCAGACCACTTTCCTCTCCAGGATTATCCCAGGACTATCGGATTAGAGACAAATTAGGTAATACTGCCTGCTGCTCTCTTTCAGAGAGGTTTTGAAAGCCTGGTCTTAAGGGAGGCGAGGGAACACCAGAGCACACTCGGAGGCTGGGGACCTTGTCGCTGACACCAGCCCCACGGAGAAGCGGACCCCCAAGAAAGACCCGGCGCCTAGACATCAGAGAGCTGTGTGCCAGGGACGGCCTCGCACTGCTGAATGGGCTGGCGGGGTGGGCCTCCCGGGGTCTTCCAACATTGGAACAGGACCCCCTTACTTTTGGAAAGGACAAGCTATAGCCCAGAAGTTCATGGTGGGACATTTCTAGTGTGTAGTCACTGCTCTCCATGAGAAAATCGAGACACACACCCTCCTTAACCAAGGCTTTAGATAGACTGAACCTCACCCAAGTCTGACCCTGGGCCTTAACCTCCATGTGTGTCCCCCAACTGATGCCTGGGCTCCCACCACTGAACCGTAAATAAACTAGGGGTTCCGTAGGAACCACGGCTTCAGACAATGCAGGAAACAGCACCTTTTTTTTCCAGAGGCCAAATTTTACCTGCTGATAAATAAACGATAGTGTCTCAGTGCCATGAATCACATGACCCGGCGCAACTATGGGGCCCACAGACAGCAGCAGGTGCCTGAAAGCTCAAATTGACAAAACCCACTCCTCGGGAGACAGACGAAGGACTCCAAGAGAAGCAACTGTTTTGCCCTCGGAAGGTTGGGAGGCACCGTGAGCAAGGGGCTTCCAAGGTAAAACTCAAGTCACTCAGGTGTTTCCAGAAACCAGGATGCCCCTAACACATGCAAAGGGCGTGTGGGTCGTGAAAACCTTGCAGGGAGCTCCAGCCCAAAGCCGAGTCAACACATGCTTCGGCCTCCATAACTCTTTCTTCAACTGGGAGTCAGTTTTCACCAGGTGTGAGACACAGAGCCATTGACCCCAAGCCAAACATGCAGCAGCAACCTTCCTTAATCCAGACACTTGTCATCTTGGATTTAAACTTGACCCTGCCTGCCCCTGCTGCACGTGGGAGAAAGGTCAGTTCAGCATGCCAGGAAAGTCTCCGTGATTAATCACATCCCACCAGATTTGACAGCTCCAGACAGTTTCCCTCTGGCCTCCAGGCGTTATCTCAACTCAGGATGAACTTGGAACTGCCATTTGAGGCCCACACGCAAAACTGACATATGAGAGCTAGAAGGACACGGGGGAGACATGACTCCCACCTGTGCTGCGTCAGGGTGTACCTGTTTTCTTCAGCAAGACAATGCAAGCCTTTCTACAGCACCCGGAGTTCAAAACCAGGCTCACCTCATCCACAGACAGGCAATCGTCTTTTGTCTAAATGCCATGTACACTCATTACATGTCCAACAAACTTCTTGAAATATCATTGCACGGAAAGATACCCATGGACGTCAGGAAGGGCAGTCACATGTCCTGGACTAGAAGTGCCCCTTTTGGAAACAGACTGGTGTGGCCACCTTGGAAAACAGTTAGGCAGTATCTTATAGATCATACATCCATCCCGCGACCCAGCAAACCAGCTCCTGGGTACTTACCCAAGAGAAATGAAGACACGGACACAAAGACCTGCAGCAGCTTTCTTCATGATCACCAGAAACTAGACACAACTTGAATGCCCCTCGGCCCATGAATGGAAAGTTGAATGTGGCCCATCGTGCAAGGCAAAACCACTCCACAGTAGAAAGGAACTGACCACTGGTGCACGTGGGGACACGGACATGTCTCAAATCGGTTACGCTGAGTGAAAGAAGCCAGATGCAAACACTACATACTGTTCGGTTGCGTTTATATGAAATTCTAGAAAAGGCAAAATTATAGTGATAGAAAACAGGTCCCTGGTTGCTGGGGCCAAAGGGAGGGGATAATTCCAAAGAAGTTCAAAGGAATGACTCCAGGTGCTAGAATGTTCCGTATCTCAATTGTGGCAGTGGTTACATGACTCTATATAATTATCAAAATTCATTAAGGGTGCAATAGGTTAATTAATCAAAATAGACCGATTTCCAGTATAAACAATATCTCAATATTTTTGAAAGATCCCACCTACCTACTCCAAAAAAAATCAGTCTACAGATTCTATTCCTGTCTTTCTTTACCTTGCCGTCTGAGCCTCTGCTCCTACAGAAAGCTGTGGTTACAGGAAACAAGAGGCTGGGAGGGACCCTTGGGGTCCTGTTCCTTCTAAAACAGGGTGGTCTATGTCAGGACCACGACACACCTTCAGAAAGCCAGAATGGGGTCCCCAGCCTGGCCACCAAATATTCCAGGAAAAACAGACATAAAGCTTTTCACCACAGAGACCTCATTCCATCGCCTCACAAAAAAGGGGCCCCCACAGAGAAGGGGGTGAGTCCATGGTGATTACTCATGCAGCAACATCTGGAGAACAGGTAAAGTCAGGGCTGGGTGCTGCAGGTGTCCAGAGAAACACAGGCTTCAAGGATTGACCCTGTGAGTTCCTGGACCAGGAGAGAAAGGCCGGTGTGACCTTTAGAAATTTGCCAGAAACAATGTGAAGGATCCCAAGGAGTATGTGCCATGAGCATCTGTAATTCAAAGGAGGAAGACAAGTCAAGTCTGTAAAAGTCAGAGGGACAGGAACACAGCAAATATAAGTACTAAAACATGTCACCCCTGTGACATCTGGCCAGATTCTAGAAAAGCAGAATTCTTTCTTTCTCACTAGGAAAAAAACAAAACAAAACATGAAACTTCTTTATATTTAGGGGGCAAATGATAAAGGCCAACTATATTATTTTTTCAAACTTACAAATGCCCCGAGCGTGGGCAAATTCTTGAGCAAGAGTATGAGACACCCACAGTTCGTGTTTGCCCGTCAACAAACTCACCACACTCCCTCTCCCACTGCCTTGCTCTTCTGGAAAGGTGTTAGGCAAAAGCAAGAGAACCAAGGCTACCACAGTACATGCCAACCATGGGTACCAATTTCTGTGAAATAACAAAGAAATCATCACAGATTCTATTGAAACCAAAACCCTGAATAACACCAACAATACCACAATAGTCCCCAAATTAAAGGGTGCAGCCGCCAGGCATGGAAAGACTGTGGGGGCACCCCCAGCTGTGGACCTCAGTCTCTGCTAAATGCTGCCCACATTCCAGATTTCAAAAGCCGAGGGAAGGTGCCAGGCCCTTTGCAACCAAACTTCGGGGAATCTGCAAAAAATAGAGGAGGCCAGCTGAGGCTCTGACTCAGCAAAGAACATCCAACGTTCACATTTCCCAGGGCTCCTCGTCAAATGAGCTGGCCCCACTCTCTGCCTGCCCCCCTTCCTCCCAACAGCTGTGCTCCTCACCACTCTCCGTGCTCTTTTGCCTCTCCAGGAGAAAAAAAGGGCTGGTCATATCCTGCCCCTGGTTAGTTAACCGAAGTGTCCTGATAAGGGGAAAGATGAAAACAACGAGTGAAACATTAAGGGTCGCAGAGCTCGTGAGTGGCCAAGCGGGATCTGCATTCAATCAGCCTTCTCCCTCTGTCCACACCCCCGGCATAACTAGGTGGTGTTTTGAATCGCCTGCCTAAAGCTGAGATACATAAACTAAGCTCCGCTCTTGGAACGGGAGTTTCTAGTGCCCGAAAGTGTGTCCAGGAACCACAGCCGAAGACAGAGATCAACCGAAGGGGACTGAGGAAGCCAGGACCAAGGTCAGCGTGCCCTCGAGATGACCCAGGCACCCCTCAAAACCTGCAGGAGCCCTCAGTCAGCCTCCATTTCCCCATCTATAAAAGGGGGTCCCTGCTGCCACGTGGGCACGTCAAAGGAAAGAATGAGATGAAATCAGCAAAAGGCAAACTATAAACAGTTAACGAAGATGATTCTTGGAGCCAGCTCATGCAAGTGTTTACCTTCCATTTAATAAAAAGCCCTTACCCCTCAATAGCCCTTTAATTACCAGCCAATAAACATCTCAAAACATAAGCCCAATGCTCCACGAATGATGTGATTTTTCTAAAACAAGAAAACTAGAATTCTCCTGCAGTTCTGTGAGTCGCACCTGCCTCTGGGCAGCTGGGCCCCTGGAGGCAGTGGCGAAGCGGAAATCAGGGCAGAGTCCTCACTCGGAAAGCTGAGCCCTTCCAAAGGTCAGACCCCAGCTTAACCAGAAAGGGGTGGCTGTGCGGGACCTCATCCCTGGCCAGAGTGGGCCAGAAATCCCCGAGCTGGAGCTCCAACCCCTCCCCACGCCTCTCCCCACTGCAGGGAGCATGTCCGTCTGTCCATCTGCCGGGGCAGCTGTCCACCAAGACTCCTGCTTTTACTCCCTGATCTTCCCTGTCTCTCTGCCTGAACTCGGGCTCAACAACACTCCCATCTTGTGCTGAGCAGATGACGAGAGGGAAAACAGGGAGACCACTGACAGCACTTCCCTATTCTAGAAGCTTCTAAGCAAGTGCGTCCTTAGCTCATTTTAAACCTCCTGGCAACTCCAATGGTAACTCTCATTAAGCTCATTTTTGTCAAGGACACAGAACAAATTAAGTGCCAGTCTGGGACTCAGGCACAGGCCTACCTGAGGCCGTCACACCAGTTATCCCCACAGACTCCAGCACTTGGTCATTCACCCTGAGTCATGGCTGGGCCTCCTCCCAAGTCTCCGCTCTGTGGGGGCAGACTGCCCTTTACTGACAGCTATCTGCCACAGAACGTATCTCTCACAAGATGCACAAGAAAGTTTCACTTTGTTTCTGGAAAGTTTTTTAAATGAAATGAATCTGAAATTATGAGGCTGCCCCCACAACAATATATAGCAGTTGACCCCAAGAGAATGTGTGGGGCGACTGAAGGCTGGGTGGGCAGACACTCCCAGTGACTCCTGCCCCCCTTTGGGTGAATGTGCCCTCACCACATCTCTGGCAATGCTATGAGATATTTCAAAAGCAGGCTGGGGACTTCAAGCTTTCCAGGCCCCTTAGGCTCCTTCCAGGGAGAGGCTGCCCCTGTGGAGAAGGAGAGCAACACAGTGCAGTTAACACATCAGCCTGCCTTGCTCCCGTCCTCAGAGGATCTCAGGCTGTGACCCGGTAACACCTCAGGAAACTCTGGTGACCCAAGGTTGGTCCAAATGAAGCTGCTCTCAAGTGGGTCCCCAGGGTAGAGGGGCCGGCCCTAGATGTACCCACGCATGGAGGGTTCTGTGGGCAGAGGTTCTGAGGAGAGGGTGGGGGTGGAGAAGACATCTTCTTTATCATAAGACCACTGTCGTAAGAAGATATCAGGTTGCCCAGTCCACTCAAGAGAAAGTCCTAGAGAAAGCAAACTTAGTGTCCACCCACCATCTCATGCCCATTAGGATGGCCACTATCCAAAAACAAAACAAAACAGAAACAAGTACTGACAAGGATGTGGAGAAATTAGGCTCCGTGAGCCCCGTCGGTGAGATGTAAAAGCTTCTATGGAAAGCAATAGAACAGGACCTCAGACACGTGAAAATCAAATTACCACATGATCCGGCCATTCTGCTTCTGGGTACCTACGCAAAAGAATAGAAAGCAGGTCTCAAAGTGATCTTTGCACACCCACATTAGTAGCCACATTATTCACTATAACTAAAACATGCAAGCCACCCCGGCATCGATGGATGGGTGAATGATAAAGAAAATCTGGTGTGCACACGTCAGGGAACATCATTGGGCCTTAAAAAGGAAGGAAAGTCTGGCGCATGCTCCACGGATGAACCTTGAGAACTTTCTGCTCAGTGAAACAAGCCAGTCACAAAAGTACAAGGACTGTATGATTCCACTTAGATGGGGCGCTTAGGGTCATCACATTCATAGAGACAGAAAGTCCAATGGCGGTGACCAGGGGTCGTGGGGAGGGGACAATGGGGAGTTGGTGTTTCATGGGGACAGCATTTCAGTTTTACGACAGGAGAGCTTAGGAGGTGAATGGGCAGACGGTTGCAACACGTGAACGTGTTAAGTACACGTAAAAATGGCTAGGGTGGCTAATTCTATGTTATGTGTACTTTATGACAAGGCTTTAAGTGTCCACACGTTAAAATTAAGAGCACCCAGTCCTTACTGCCTCATCATTGACCAGATTTCACTTTTTATTTTGTTATGACCTGTCTCTTCTTCAGCTTCGCAATCCAGTGCCAATTTTATTAACGGTAGGATGAGAAAGGAGGAGGGGACAGAGAAAGAAGGAACGCAAGACCCAGGCAATTTGCCAGGAACAAAGGAGAGAAAAATAAGTCATGGTCAGTTCAGAAGGTGCTGGCTCTGCCCCTTAGCCAGGCCTTGAAGGGGGCTGGGAGGTGGGCATGTCTGCCCGGTGCCCGGGAACTGGTCTTTCCTTCTGAAAGTGGCCATTTGGGGGAAAGGGGAGGGGACAGGGTAGACAGAGGACCAGGTTACAATCCACAAAATGTGTTATCATTGTCCTTCCGGGTTCTAAATGTTTCTTTCTATGAGTCACAAAGGTTAACTGGGAGGCTCTTGAATTAAAAAGCCGCAGGGTTTTCTTTTTATAGACTGTCCTCAGGAGACCTCTCACTGAGTGTTCCTTCTGTCCTCATCCCCGACTGGCAGCTGCACTTAGCATGTGTGTTTACAGAAATACCAGTAGTTATTGCATGTTCCTTTCCATGTGATTAAGCATTGCCATAAAGCCCAGGCTGGATTAGAAATAGACCTTTCCCTGCCGAGAACGGCTAAGAGTGTAGCCGGCGGCGGTGCGGTGGTGTGTGACTTGCGCCACCTACTGGCCACTGTGGGCATCACATAGCAAACGCCGAAGGGGTGAAAGGGGCTTTGCCACCCACCAATGAACTGACCACGCGCACTGCCCCACCCACTAGGTGACTAGGAAATGCCACCGATCAGCTACTCTACCATGGAACCCAGCTCCAGACCTGTGCTCCCTGACAAAAGGCTCCGATCGCCTGAGCTATTATCTAAGGCAACCATTGAGTCTCTTGCTCCCGCGAGAGGGCACTTCAGGGCAAGGGGACATTACGTCACAGAAATATTCCACATGTGTGTTCAGACTTGAAAATGAGGGACAGACACCTCACTATGGCTTGCAACTATAGTATTTGCCAGGTAACATTCAACAAATAGGTTTTGGTCCTTTGACCCTCAGAACGGTTGTTATGAGTTACGTTCTCTTATTCTTATTTTAGAGATGAGGAAACCAAGAACTTCAATCACTGGGTTAAATATCTTTTGAACACACAGGGGTAAAGGTCAGGGTACCTGTTGGGAAGTGAAACTGTAACATAATAGTTCCTTTTTGGTCTGTTTTCCAAAGCAAACACACCAACATAAAGATATCCAAGTATCGTCTTAACAGTTTGGAAGATCCTATTTAAAAGTTCCCCAAGCAAATGAACATCCCCAGCTTTGCAGCCTCTGCCTCGTTTCTTGGTTCATTTCAACAAATATGAATTGACCACTTTTTGGGGTCTAGCAGAGCAGCTGGTGGAAATGACTTCATCACCTACCTTAGGATAGGGACACTCTTGATGCCAAAAAGCTAATTTTAAATAATGGAAATTTGCCACCGCTGAGGATATTCATGTTCTGAAGACCCTTCACAAAGAATTTGGAGTGATAATAGGAACACGTATGTAAAATCTCCAAAAGTGAACATTTCAAACAAGACGACATTCATGAGGGCGCCTGGGTGGCTCAGTGGGTTAAAGCCTCTGCCTTCAGGTCAGGTCATGATCTCAGGGTCCTGGGATCGAGGCCCACATCGGGCTCCCTGCTCAGTGGGGAGCCTGCTTCTGCCTCTCTCTGCCTGCCTTTGCCTACTTGTGATCTCTCTCTCTGTGTCAAATAAATAAACAAATAAAATCTTTATTAAAAAAAAAAGATGACATGCATGAAGGTGTGTCCCAATGTGCTCATTTAAAAAAAAATTATAGTGTCCCAGTTAGAGCCACACCTAACATTTAGGTAAAGAACTCTTACAACTGCATATAAATCTACAATTACCTCAAAATATAAAAGTCAAAAATTTTTAATTCTTCATATGATCATAGCTAAACAGAAATAAGAAAGACAGTAAAAATAAACTACCTGAGTTACTTTTATTATGGATGAGGAATTAGTCAGCTTTTCAGTTTGTGTTTTTGATAAGTGAGTACATCGCTTTCATCTGGACTCATTAACTGATCTGATTCAACACAGGATGAGTTTCAAAGCGGAGGTAATGTGGGGGTAAAAGGAGGTGAACCCAGTATGCAGGCTGGGACATTAACTGCCCTCCCCTCGAGGCATATCTTCTTTTCCTTGAGTACCTTTCATAGACCAAAAAGCAGTTCCTCGTGGAATGACATGATGTCATCAGTGACTCATGTCAAGGGCTCTGGAATCTTGGGAGCAATTTGATTCCCAAGACCTGGCTATAGTGAGTGTTCTTCTCACACTGTTCTGAGGCTGTGCTCCGGGTAAGTGTGAGGGGCCTAGATCCAGAGAGAGCCAGGAGGTCCGCTCTGGGTGGGTGTTGCTCATTCCTGTACTAGACTGAGTATGGAAGGCCACCCAGCTCAGTCTTCATAGAAGGGTGACAGGCTCAATTCTCGCTGCCCCTGGCCATTCCTCCCTTGAGCACTGGTCAGACATGAGTCTTAATCCCAAATCCAAAGTGCTTTAACCTCGGTCAAGGAACAAATCCTACACAACCTAAGTCACCATTTCCTCATCTGTAAATCATGTAAGTCATACACTTTACCTCACGGATCATTATAAGGATTGAATGAGGTCATTCTTTATGCATTGATCAATATTGGCAATTCAATAAGCAACAAATAACTGTTAACTATTATCGCCATTTTAATTATTAGTAGGTTTCACCAGGAGCAGGTTAAGCAACAGAAATGACCCGGTCAGAATCAGGTTGAGTCCCTCCCGTTTTTTTCATATGCAGAGAAGAAAGGATCTGTCTGGGTTCCACATAAGCTGCCTCAGAGACTGCTCCAAGCCAACAGGACCCAACAAAAAGAGTCAGAAGAAAAGGGTGTGCATGGAAGGCAAAGCAGGTGTGTGCGGTCGTCTGGCTTCTATCCACAGTCTCTGAGTGATTGAAGTTGCCAGAATACCATGGCTCTAACATTACTTCTCCTTCCTCCTCTCTGCTCTCATGTGTTTGGGTCTGCATGGGCAGGGGAAAGGGCTTTCAGGGTGAGACAGAAAGGTCACTGTCCTGTGCACTTTTGTGGCTACTAAAGACATCTATGACTAGAGAATTTTACATCTGTCTCTGCAGAGGTATCCTCCAGGCAGAACGATCCGTGGTAAGAGGCACAGGAGAGCAGCTTCTGCCTGGCAAAGAAAGGGAAATAATAACTCAATTCCTACCCTCATTTATAGACAGGGGTAAAGGGGTGATGGTCACTTTCTTATCCCTCCAGATGTCACATGCAAAATTCTCAAGGTGAGTGGGAAAGGAAGAGCCTAGCATTTCCCAGGTGGGGCCTCCCCCCATGTTGACACAGGGTCCTTCCTCCCTCCCTGCAACTCCACAGAATAGGAGCCCTCTGGCCTCTAGTTCTGCCTCTTCAGAGGCTGTCCCTGAGCAGAGAGCCAGGAGAATGAGAGGCCAGAAGAGGAGGAGATCAATGGATGTCAAGGCAGGTATGTGTCCTCGGGTATGCCTCAGCTTCCCTGCACGAAGTATCACCCACTGCTGAGCGACCACTTATCATCTTACCTTCACAAGGCTGAGTCCAGGTCTGGTGTTCAGAGGGAGCTGCAAGGCAAGGACTCCGATTCTCAGGTGGGTCACATCCACGCTCATTCAGAACCTTCTGTTCCTGCAGCGGCCCAGGAGAGCAGCATCCTGGCCTCCAACTCCGCCACCTCAGAAGCTATCTCTGAGCTGAAGTCCTGGAAGAAGAGGAGCCAGAAGAGGAACATATGGACGGTCAACCACGTTGAGGGAACAAAACTCAGGATGAACAAGAGGAGAAGACCCAGTTACCGTCCTGAAGACCAAGAGGCATTCTACCAACTTCTGGGTGTGTGCTCTGAGTGGATGGAGCGTTCAGGGCCCTGCCAAGCTGAGAGTCACATTGGAAGTGGAGGCTCTGGGATCTTGCTCAAACCTGCCCCTGGGCTCTGAGCTGTCAGGGGTCCAGGTGGCACGGACACAGAGCAACCCTGCTTCTGCTGGGGGAGCAGCAGGTTTTTCTTCTCTGAGACCAGTTCTTAGAGGGAGGGGGGAGGCTACAGAGGACTACTCAATGGTCAAGACATCTCAGAACAAACCGCGGGTTGCATCCTCTGCCCTCTGTGATACATTCACGGATTCCCTCCAATTAAAATTTTGGAGATCAGTGATGAAAAGACAACCTAGATCTCGCTGTCTTTACATTCAAGGTGGGAAGAGACAAAAAACAAACCCATACAGAAATAAGTTGCTCTCAGCCAGTGACAAATGCAGAGAAGTAATGTTTTTTTTCAGGCAACGATGCATGGAGATGGAGTGTGAGCAAGGAGAGGGGAGCTCTGTGAAACGGGATACCAGGGAACGTCTGTCCCTGAGAAGGTGCCAGAAGGACCAGGAGCAGGATTAAGTGTGATAGCTCCGGGGACAACACTGTGATCACATTGTCCAATACAGCATTCGTTAGCCAGAGGGAGCTATGAAAAGCTTATTTAACTCATTTAAAATGAAATTTAAAAATTCAGCTTCTTACTCTCATGAGCCACATTTCAAGCATGCAGTAGCCACACATGGCTACTGGCTACCATACTGAATGGTACAGATCTAGAATGCTTCCATCATCACAGAAAGTTCTATTGCAGGGAGCCAGACTCACTGGAGAAGGGTCAAGGAGGATGAAATGATCCTCGACTCCTCCATCCTCCCTACCGTGCAAGTGTCATTGTCCCATTGAGGGATAGACAGCACCCAGCATTCTCAGGTCTCCCCTGGAAAATGGTACCACCAGAGGACAGCTCTAATCCCAGACAAGCCTGCTGGGAGTTGGGGGTGGGGGGGTGTCTGTGACGCTCAGTTAATGGCAGGCAGCAGGAAGCCTTGCACGGCCACGGCATGATAAAGTGACAAGGCTAATGTGCTGTCACAGAGACCATGGCTACATCCAAGCTCTGGCTTGAGGCAAATGTGTTAAGCATTGAGAGCAGGGTCACATCTCTGTGTTCAACGAATGCATCCCTACCCATCACATGGAAGTTGATAATAGCAAGATCCAAGCCCCACAGCTGAAACTCACAACACAGGCCTCACTGACAGGAAAAGCCAGTCACAAATATTAAGACTCACAACCCTCCTGGCAGAAGGGAGGCTGCCTCCACTTCAGGGAGACAAAGGAACTTGGGGGAAGCTCCGGTTTTCCTCCTTCCCTCTGGAACGTCCCACAGCCCTTCGCTCAGTTCTCCAGAAGGGCTGCTTCAAGGCCCTCCTCACTTCTCCCTTCCTTTGCAGAGGATCCCGTGATCCAGAGTTTCTTGGAAGCTGACATTTTCCTCAAAGTATCTGATAAGGTATTTGCAGCACCAAAATGATAAGGGACCGAGGGGTCCACAGAGTCACCACCCCATGGGGGCAGGAACAGAGAATCAGATTTCTGACTGGGTGGGAGAAGCCCTGGAGAGACCTGCTCTCGGTGTCAGAAGACACCCCGCCTGTGGCCTGGCCTGCCCACGGGCATCTTCTCCCGGCCCTCCGTCGGTTCCTCTCCACATGTCAAAGGGCCTCAGCACAGCCCGTCCTGAGGGGTTCCCACCATGGCCGTTGGATGGGGCAGGACCCGTGGCCCGTGTGGGACACACTCCCCCCTCTACTGACCCCTCACATACGTTCCGCGTCTACACAGTACCTGCTTTCCATGGTGGTGGAGTACTTCGGCCGTGTCGGGCTGCCTGGCCACCTCTACAACAGGATCCACTTCTTTCTGGCCCTGTGAGTGCCTCCTCGGGGACTGCCTTCAGTTCTGCCCCAACCCCCGCCCCCCCATCCCACAGCCTCACCACCCCATCAGGATGGCTTGGCCATGCCTATCAGCCTAAGGGTCTCAAGTGGTGGTTCCTCTTGACCACAGAGCAGATGAGGCTCTGTGGGGGGAGGGGAAGGCAATGAGTAAGGTCCTGAGATCATGAAAGTAGCCAAGAAACATCACTTGCTGCTCAGAGACTGAGTGACTGGAGGGAGAAGCCCCAGGGAAATGGCGAGCAGCCAGAAACTTGGCCTCGGCCCAGCACAGCATGGGCCCCAAGGCCAGTCCTGAGGACGGTCCTTCTGTCCCTCTGGAGCCAGGCTCCCCACAGATAGGGCTTCCCTGACCCTCCTTCCTGGACAGACTGTCCTGGGCACCGGGTCCTCCGGTGTGACCTCTGCAGCAACTGCCAGCCATCATTTGGGCCTGACAAGCTTCCCCTCTTTTCCCATGGCAGCTACATAGCCTCCGACATGGAGGAGGACAACCCCACATCCAAACGGAGCATCTTCCAGTTTCTGCTGGGCAGGGAGCACTGGCCAGAGCTCTACAAGGAGTTCCTGAAGCTGAAGGTGGAGTTCTTCCATGCAATGGGGCACCGAGCCTGGGTCACCCCAGAGTTGTGTGAGGAGGTCTGTTGGGGCCGAGGGCCGAGGGCCTGGGGGCGCACCCCAGTGGTGGGGTTGGGCCCTTCCTCCAGGCGCTCAAGTTGCTGTTTCCCTTTCAGATCCAGGCCCAGAACCCACATCACTGGGTCTGGAGTCGGGTGCGCCAGTGCGCCCCCTAGGTACCCGGGGATTAGAGCGGGGGCTGCAGGTGGTGCAGGTGAGTGTGGGTGCTCTGGGGCTTTGTGGGTGGGATGTCCCCACCCTCTGTGCCCCTGGAGTCACCCTCTGGGCTGGTGAGCATGACAGGGAAGCAGTACAGCTTCCCCTTGTGCATATTAGCATAGTAAGGACTCTGAGAACTCCCGTGATAAAGAAAGTAATTACCTGTGTTTATTTCAAAACTCTCCAAAATAATTTGATGGTGGAATCATGTATGCAACACCAGATCCTGATTTGCATATCAAAAAAAACTCTTGGAAATGCTGATCCAAAGTAATGAAAACCTCTGTAGGGTTTTGATCTGAGTTGAAAATTTTAAACAAATAAATGGAAGACACTGAAGTCACCCTTTCTGGAAAAAGGGCTGTTCCCCTGGTGGCTCTGGGGAGCAAAGAGAGATTAATTCCAACATGTCATCAAAAGTAGTATGTGTTTTGCTCCCACATGAAGCAAACTTAGTAGCTGGCTCCCTGAAGGATGCGTCAGTCTCGTCTTGTCACAGACAAAAGGAGCTTCTAGGGCTCCTGGTCTCTGCAAAGATCAGATCGCTGCGGGAGAAGGGGCAGCAGGCACCTAGAGAACTGTAAGAAAGCACACAACAGCTTTGCGCAGTGGCAGTATCGTAGCCAATGAGGTTTATCCCAGGCGCGATTATTGCTAATTGTAAGAAAGCACACAACAGATGTCACATTTATAGAAAACCACTGCTCGACCATCATCACACTCTTCAGAATGTGTTTGCTTTAGTTTAAATCTGGTTTTTATTTTCTGGTTTACTTGAAGTTGGGGGAGACCTTTGGTGAAACGCAGAAGGACCCCTTTGCCTGGGGAGACAGCTCTACCAGAATAATCTTGTGAACTGAGCCACCCCCGCCTCTTTGCAGAGTGTGATGGAGACTATTCTGACCCTAGGAAAAAGAAGGTCAAGTGTGCTCTGTGATAAACCAAGTTTGGGATAAAGTTTAATTCATCCACAGGCTTCTTATTTGAGGACCAGCAACTACTATATATGCCAGAATCTCTAATTCCAAAGAAAATTGCATTATCGCCACAATAAAGAAAGAGACAAATGGTGGCTACAGGGGCCGCTCTTGGATCTGGTCACTTACACAGGCACTGATTTCACCTGAGCCCCTTTCCAACACGTACCTGTGGTGAGGCGCGGAGAACTTCCTCACCCAGGGGGAGTTCGCCTCCTACTCTGATCTCGCTTTCCTTTCTTGTAGTTCCCACCCACCCCCTGCCTCTCCCTGCCCCAACACCAAGCTGCTACCTCCTTCACAGGCTCCAAGTCACAGAGGGACAGCACTGGGCCTCCACTTTTCCCTCAGACCTGCAGGAAGGAGGGTGCAGGGACAGCCAGGACCATGGCAGCCTGAGTAGCACAATGGTTCCCCAACCTTCCAGTGGGTGTCAGCCTGCTAAGGCCCTGACCCCTGGTAACCTGGAAGGGCGTAGTAGTAATACGGAGGGGGGACCGAAGGAGCCAAGAGACCAGAGCAGGAGTCTCTGTGGAGGCTGAGAACAGGCAGAGGGAGAGGGGACGGAAAGTCTGGGAAGAGGCCTGAATCACTGAGTAGGAAGCACCTGAAGGAAGAGGCCAAAGAAACAGCTAGAAGATGGTGAGGAAAAGAGGAGGAGACAGGAAGGGGAGAAACACATGAGGAGAGAGGATACAGGATGTGGCCAGCCCGTTCCAGGCAATCAGCATCTTGGAGACAGTTGTCCTTGGAGCCTTTGCTGACACTCTGCTAGAAGAGATGGTGGGGAATTCCCACCAGCAGACTAGCGGGAGGCCTGGAGCTCACTGATGTGCAGATCTAAGGCTGAAACAGGAGTGGAAATAAGAGGGGGGGAAGCCTATGCCATCACAGGCTCTGACATCATAGAAATAACCCAAGTTTCAAAATGAGAGGAGAAGGGAGAGAAGAAGGGAGGAAGTCACAAATGGATGCCTGGGGGACAGGTGGGGAGGTCCCAGGGTACTATCAAGGCCAGAAATAAGGCAGTGGAAGCTGAGGTTAAAAAAAAAAAAAAAGGGACTGGAAGAGTCCTATGCAGATATTAGTGTTAAATGTATGCACAGAAATACAAGCCGTCCTAAATGCCAAATAAATGAATATGACACATTTTAAGAGAGAAAAAATGAAATAAAGATACATAGTAAATATAAGAAATACAGTAGAAATATAATATAGAAACAGAATGTAAAAAAATGAGATTCAACTGAGATCAGTCATATTATTTGTATGAATAAATCTGAACTCACTACTAAAAGATTTTCAGATTCACAAACCAAAACCCAGCTCTGTGTGAGATTATCCTTAAATCATTCAGAGGTGCTAACAATAAGGTGAGGGCTTGGGGTATACCATGCAAATGCCCTCAAATGAGAGTAGGGATTGTGATCTCAATACCACAAAAAGGAACATTCAGATGCAAAACTCTTCAGATGAGGAAGGACACTTGGAATGGGGTTGGGGGTTGGATCTGGGGGCAGGTGCCCAGTGTTTCAGGCAACTCCACAGGCCTGGGCCTGTCCCCCATGGCTCCCTGTGCACACTGATGCTCCTAGATTTTACAGCTCTCTTGACAGATGGACGGATAGATGGGTGGATGGATATACAGATATATGGATATATAGATATGTATACCTATTCTAGATAGGAAGTCTAATTTCTGGGCAATAATTGCAATTACCAGACAGAAACTGTCTAGCTCTTCACCACTTTTTTCCCATGGAAATGCCGGATTTGCCATGACACTGCTGAGAACTACAAGGTGTCCAGAAACCTCACAGTCAAGCATAGACAGAATATCCAGTCTTATAAAAAGTTGACTCCTTTCAGGAAGCAATACAGTTGCTGTTTAACCCTGTCTATCCCATGAGGGCTTAGCATTTTCTTCTAGAGTCCTCTGGAACGTTCCAATTGCAAATAATCATTGTACTTACTGTCTGCGACACCTAGTCCTTGCAGCCCCAGAAGGCCAAGGTAGAAACAGGCTAAGAGGTGATTTCTCTCCTCACTCATGCATCTAGTGACTCAGGCCCGGAAAGTTTGGCACAATACGGGGCCAACCCACATCGTTCCAGTTACTCAGCTGATAAAAACCATGTATTCCTCCTTTAGTCAGTGAGTCTTCTCAGGGTGTTAGGGAGAAACCCAAGGCCACTCAGGGGGGTCACTGCCACTGTGGCCTGAGGTTGGTAGCATCCAGATGAGTTAGTGTATGGGTTGCAGGATTGTCACAAAATCTTGGAGTGTCAGAGCACACCTCAGGGTTTGATCATGGGAAAGGAAAGTGAACAGCACTGGGAGCTCAAGAGATAGTCAAGGGGCTGGAAATTCCATGAACAAAACCAGGGGAGACCAAGTGGTGTGAGTGGTTTTTCTGGGACTTGGGGATAAGGTTGAGTTCACATCTGGGTCGTTATGTCCCACCTCACAGCACAGGGTTTACTCAGGGACCCAAGCAGGAAGGGTGTTGATGAAGGGAATTAGATGGAAATGTTTAGGGAGCCGAAGCCTGAGAAGCCCCTGCAAAACTGATCTGGGGGCGGGCAACACCTGGCACAGCTGGCGGGAGCTTCCTACAGCCAGGTGTGCCCCATCTGCCCTCCTGCCTGCCCATGACCAGTGAAGGCTTGGCTACCTCTTCCACTTCCAGGCCTCACGTGGGCAGCTCTCACTGGCTCCTCCCAGTGGCACACACTTACCTGGCCCCACACGGGAAAGAGCTGGAGGCTGAGCAGTGAGAGGAGGAGGTGGCGAAGATACTGAGTTGACATCCAGCCCTGGCAGAGGGCACAGTGAGATGACCCGAATGAAAATTAACTAGAGAAGCAGAGAGGGAGTTTGGAGCAAGATGACACAAGAGAGCACCCACACAGCCCTCTGGGGTTTTGCAGAAATCTCATCGAGTAGGGGTTGGTGCTCATCTCATCTAGCTCTTACTGGGCAGAGAGACTGCAGCTAGGGATGCTAATTACAACGGATTTGCTAATGATTCTTCTTTCAATTGTTGAAGAGCTATGTACATTTACCCACATTTGCAGTTGATAAGACTACCTTCTTAATCTCTGGAATGGTACAGAGTAAGCAAACAAAAGTCTTGATTAAATGAAAAATAGGCACAAATATGAACACAAGACAAATGAAAGAACATGGGCGGCACTAACTAGCTTCCTCACACTGTCCCTGTGATAAGTTCCCCCACTGACATGATTACCCAGATCATGATCTAGCATGTCTGGCCTCTGGAAAGCCCATGGACTACAGCGTCCCAGGGCGGCATACCGGAGTATAAGACCAGAGATTAACTACAGAGACAAGGAAACAGATTTCACACCTAAGTATTGGAATAAAAGCAGTGGAAATTATGAATATGCAGTTATTTATAGATTTTCACTGATTTTACTGAACCCAATAAAAATTTTTTTCTAAATTTCCTATTTCATGTTATAATGTAGCACAGGATAGGAAGAAATATTCTCAGCTAAAAGAGACATTTTAAATTAAGAGGTTGTTATATGACCAAGAAAGCAGCACATAGACTAACTCAATTTAATTCCAAGACTTTACACAAAGGTCTTTGTTTTTCTAAAGATGCACAGAGAAGGGAAGGATCCACAAACTCTGTCTTGTGCAACATCCTTCTAATTTATGATAATCTGCCTCTCAGCAGCTACTGCACTAAGAGAGGCAAAAATGAACCAGATTTGGGGGTTTGAAGCAGTATGGTCTGAAAGCCCAGGCTTGTTAGGGGTTGTGATGGGAGCAGTGCAGCCTTGGGCCAGCCAGCCGTCTCCCTCCCTGAGCCTCAGGGGTCTCAGCTGTAGAAAGAGGGGCAGAGAGATCTTCCAATGCTGGACTCTTATGCAGCTGCCTGAAGACAGAAGGTCCTGCCATCTGGGCAACCCCTCCTCCCCATCCCAGCCTCCCTTTCATTCAAGGACAGAACATGGAGCAAAGCAAGAGGATGGCCAGCAGGCCAGAATTAAGGATATAGTTTTAAGGGCTTTTCTTTCAATTTAGCAAAAAAGACTTTCCCATGGCTTGTAACTAATGAGAAGCATGCAATGTATTTCAGAATCAGGGAAACCTGGTTGGCCCTGGAAGCAGGAAAAGCCAGTCACATAGATATCTGCAGGGTGGCTGCTTAGGGCTGACAGAGGTCTCCAGCCTGGGTACACCCTCATGGGAGCTACCCCTCCAACCTCCCCTCTGCTTCCTTCCATTGCTGGTTGAACACTGCAGATACTGGGGTACGGAGGTGACCAAATCCCATCCGCACCCCCATAGCTGAATTGGAGAGATCTTTCTACAACTTGGCATTTTCTACAAAATGTGGTATGAAGATGGAGGGACCCAAAAGACGAGTCCCCAACCCTATATCCAAGAGACTTATTATTTAATCTGTGTGCTGCCAACTAAGTCTTCCAGGTTTGGATCTCAAATTGGTCCATGGCCTTCCAGGTTCACTCAGCTACCAGCATCCGCTCCTGACTTTGGCCTACTCCTGTCTTCAGATTGGGCTTTGACGTGGATTTCCTCAGAATCCATGTCACACACACAATCCACACACAAATCCACTCCTCTGGCAATTCCTGCCTTGGCTCCCCATGCTCTGGCTTCTACTCAGAATCCTGGCTCCCCAACTCTGGCCTGTGCCCAGCAGGCACACTGGCCTCCCACCAAATGGGTCTGTACACCGATCATCAAGCTGAGAGATGAGAGGCCCCCTCCTCCTTGCTTCCACTGGGCTGTCAGAAGACCTCTGAGCTGGGATCACCATAAGCTATGAAGACGGCTGGTATTTAGACAAAGGGTAAAAAAGCGGCCTTACTTAAGATCAGGCAGCACTGAGGGAAGCTCTGTAGGGCTTAACCCAACAGACACTACTGCTAGGGTCTGGCATCCATGCGTCAGAGCTGCCCACAAGTTCAGGCCTTCACCTCTTCACAAGACATCGTACTCAAGGGAGGGGCACCGACATCAGCAAAGAATCCCCTCTTCTGTGTAAGTAGAAAAAATGAATGTGGGCTAAGTTAGGAACCACACTGTAACAGACATTAAGTACCCAGTACTCACCAGCATCCGATTCTCCTCCCCTCAATGGAGTCACATGAGGTGGAGCCATCTGACTACTTCCTACCAACAGGCTGTGACTGGAAGTGACGTGTGCCACTTCTGGGCCAAAACCTTTAGGAGCCAGATGCTCTTCCCTAGTCTTAACTTTGAGGAGACAAATATTCTGGATGGTGAGAGCTACTCTCCATTTTTATTGAGAACCCATAAATAGCTAGAATTCATTTCTTTGATGATCCCAGCATGTCTGCTCAGACTGCCCAGAACACCCTCTCTGCTCCCTGTCACCTAATCACTGGGTCCAAACTATAAAGACAATGCTGTGTCTAGATCATCTGCAATCTTTTATTCTACTCTTTCTCTTAGAAAGCCTGATTATTGCTTTTGTTGACAACATTCTAATGACTATTCTCCCTCATATATGAGAATACTTAACGTGCAAGTTAACAGTCTCTCAAGTCATCGTTCAGAGAAGGAATATAAATCATAAACAACCGAGACTGAAGATAGCAAAAGTTGCCCAGATACTGAGTTCTTAAAATCTTGATTCAAATGGAATTTCTGTAACCTGCTTTTGTTTTTTTTTTCTCTTTTAGTTTTAATTATACAAAAAACTAGCTAAGTGTGAAAGGGAAGCACATTTCGCCCTACCAGGCAGCCGCATCTTACCTATGTTGTATATGACGGAGCAAGTCCCTGGAGCAAGCACGCAGATGGAATACTGAGTCTAGAGAGACCGTCACCACTAGAGGCATGCCCCCCGCCACATGCTGCAGAAGCAAATGCCACGTGGGTTTTTGCCAAAATCTCAAAGGAAACATTTCTATTTGCTTTTTTATACTGAAAGCTAAACAGCAAAATTCAGGATGTGGAAATGTGAAATCACTGAATGGATCATGCCGTTTCTACCAGCCCAACTGGCCATTCAGGAAGCACAAGGCACATGTCAGGATCTGGACAGAAGGGAGTTTTCTTATTCCTATATGGGAAACTTGAAACTGTAGGCACCCCTATGTGAGCATCTTTCATCATTACTTAGTCTACAAACTCTTGATACAGATGTACATTCTCTAAATCTTGGGTGGAAATAGACCATCATTTATTTTTAAATGCAATTTCTGAAAACCTCTCTTAGTAGAAATTACATATTTTCTCTATTTAGAACAGGCTTTATGTTGAGCGATTCTTCATTAGGGTATAAATGTCCTCCTGCTGAAGGTGACTGCTCATACTATGAGGATGGCTGGCACTGTCATAGAAAGTACACACTAATTTTAGACCCAAAAACTAAGAAATCTTAGGAGATGCTAAAAAGCCATTTTCTTGCTGCAGAGAACTTGATGACAGAGCTTCTTTAAAAACCTTGCAAATTTGAACATAGTCACTTCATCTGAATCACCATAGTTCAGACTTTAAAAATGAATATCCACCCCAGCTCCCAAGCTCTATTTTCTGAAATCTCAAACTAAAATAATCAAGAGTTTTGAAAACAAACCAAAAAACTTTATTTACAAAAGTAAATTTTAACTCACTTTTATATATCATATAATGTTAATGCTGACAGCAACAGAGCCCCTGGAATATTTAAAACACTTGGATTTTAAAATACATTGAGGTTTGTGTAGCTCATTCCCCCCTAGTTATATTATAAAACTTATAAATGTTTCTTTAGCTTTGTTGTTTGGTCATGTTCTTGTGCAGAAGTCACGTTTCAGGGTAGGTTTACCACCAGACATGATCACATAACCATTGGCTGTGGATTTCCAAGAAGCAAAGGAGCCAATCTTAGCAAAGCTCGCACTGGCATTTTCAACTGTTTAAATTTGAAGAGGAGTTCAGCAAAGCTTGTGCTCCCTAAAGAAATGGAAATGGGGGAAAAGTTAAACTTCTAAATAAATTCATCTGTACACCCCTTTCAAGGAAGCTTCAGAAACACAATCACATTTAAAGCTGACATTCTTCCCTTTGAAAACAATTCCCCAAAGGTAATATTTAAATTACGAATTTCCCAAATGCACTGTAAAAAATAATTTGATATAAAAATGTCAAATGTATCCTATTCTGTACTTCAAAAAGTACCCTGTAACTACATCCAAAACTATTAATATTTAATTACATATTACTTAAATATAATTAATAAATGTGCCTACTTCCAACTACCATAATCTATATACTCCAATATATTTCTGAAAAAAGAACACAGGCTTAAAATGAGTAACACAGAAGTTAATCTAATGCCTTAATCTCTAAGAAGCAAAGGTTCTCAACTGTGGTCCCACAGAGATTCCAACATAATTCATGTGGAGTGGAGCATGGACATCTGTAGGTCTAAAGGCTGCCTGGGTGGTTCTGATGCACAGCCAAGGTCAAGAACCACTGCTCTAAAGGAAGTAGGAAGTGTATGACCTTTTGTAGTAATATGAAAATCCTATTAAGCATCATCTTCCTTGTTGTCTCCATCCTACCACATACAATTATAAACTATTCCCTCTCTCCTAGCTCCAATATATATGCATATATGGTCCCTGTGACTCTAGGCCACAGCAAGCATCTTAGCAGACATGCAGACACCAGAGGCATCTTCATGATCACAGGACCTCATGATGAACAGAAAAGTCTCACAATATGATCATGTGGCTTTCTGATTAAGGCACAACTAACACAAAAAAGAGTTCTGCTACACAGAACATGAGGGAGACAACTATCTCTCCTAAGTGTTTCCTTCTATTGATTGGCCTCTGCCAGTTAGCTGAATTAAATGTTTAATAAATCTCAAAAGAAATTAAGACAAATTTCTTATTTAATTGTTATTCTATGGTGTTCCCCAGACCTTACTAAAACCCAAGCACAGAGAATAAAAACACCCAGGAAGATATGAAACAACCCCAACATACTAATACACTGTGGAATCTAACAGACCATTTACATTCAATGTGATACTGAAATGCTTAGGTTTATACATATCGTCTTGCTCTTTGTTTTCCATTTGTTTCATCTGTGCTCTGTTCCCCACTGTTCTCTCTTTCTGTCTCTTTTAAAAGAATTACTTTTTATAATTTTTTATGATTCCACTGTAGCTCCTTTGTTGAAGTTCTAACTCTGTGTTCTTACTTTAGTAATTGCTTTATATCTTCCAACATACACCTTTAAATGATCAAAGTGAGATTAAACTACTTCACGTATTAGCATAAGGGCCTTCCAATAGTACTTCCATCTCTCCCTTTCCAGTCTTTGAGCTCCTGTTGTCCTATTTTTCACTTTTCATGTTTTATAAACTCCATAGCATACTACTGTTATTTTTATTCTGTCAATGGTCTTTAAAAAAGTATTTTTAAGAGAAATAAACCTTGCATAAATAAATCCATGCCATTACCATTTCCAATGTTCTGCAATCCTTTGTGTAACCCCCTATCTCCATCTCATACTATTTTCCCTGTGCCCAAAGGATTCAATAGACAACATTTCCAGTAGTGTGGGTCTGCTGGTGATGAATCAGCTATGTGTCTGGAAAAGACTTTATTTCATGGTCGTTTGTTTTCAAAGGTATTTTTGCTGGGTATAAAATTCTAACAAGACATTTTATTTTCCTCTGAGTCCTTTACTCCACTAATCTATCACTTAAATTGCTTCCTATGAGAAATACACAGTCACTCTTATTTTAATCTGTGGAACATGTCTTTTTCCTCTAGCTGCTTTTAAGGCTTTTTACCATCAGTTTTGGGCAATCTGGTTATGATGTGCCTTCATGTAACTTTATTCATATTTCTCATGCATGGAATACCATGATTGGGATTTCAAAAAAAAAAATTCACTCAATTTCTTGAATCTGTAGATTTAGAGTTTTCATCAAATTTGGAAAATCTTCAGCCATTATTTATTCAAATATTTTTTTCTGTTGCACCTTTTCCTCCCTTAATTTCTCTCTTCTTCAGGGACTCCAACCACATGTGAATTATGTGTTTTAAGTTCCACAGCTCAATTAATGCTCTGTTCCTCTTTTTTTCCTTTTACTTTTGCACGTAATTTTGGACAGTTTCTATTGCAATGTCATCAAGCTTGCTGAATTTTTATTATGGAATGTCTAATCTGCCCGTTAATCCCATGCAATGTACTTTTCATCTCAAACATTGCAATCTTTATCTCAAAAAGTTCAATTACAGTTTTTTTATATCTTGTATGTCTCTTAATGTCCTGAAATGCAGAACAGAGTTACAATAACTGTCTTAAGATCCCTGTCTGCTAATATGGACATCTGTGTCAATTTCAGCTGAGTTATAATTATCTCATTATAGTCCTATTTTCCTGTTTCTTTGTATATTGTGAATTTTACCTCGTTGGGTGCTGGATATTTTTGTATTTCTATGTGCTTGAGTTTTGTTCTGGAATTACATTTCTTGAAAAACAGTTTAATCCTTTCATGCCACACTTTTAAGATTTGCTAGGTAGGACCAGAATACACTCAGGTCTCTTTAGTCTAGAGCTAAATATTTCCCATTACTAGAGCAAGACCGTTCTGAGTATCTATGGCCCCTTTAATTATGAAATTGTGGGAACAGGCACTATTCCTGAACCTGTATAAGCAACTGGTAATGTGTCCTCTAATTCATGTAGACAGTTCTTCCCTCAACCTCTCATAGTTTCTTCACATGCATGTGCTGACCAGTAAGTATTCCTCTCATAGTTGAGGGTGACCCTCTGCAGATGTCTGACATTCTCTCTTTGTGTAGCTCTCTCCTCTCTGGCATTTCATCTTGTAAACTCTAGCTCCTCTGGTCTTCCTCAACTCACGAAATCTCCCAGGCTCCACTTGGTTCTCACTTCCTCCCCACAGTCTAGGACTATTCAAGGTTAGAAGATGGGGCAATCAGAGGGCTTATCACATTGTTCTTCATTACTCAGGGATCACTGTTCTTCATTGCCTAATATACAATGTATCAAAGGCCACTGCTTCATATGCATTGTCTAGTCTTTTTGGTTCCAGGAAGGATGGTAAATCAGATCCCTGTTACCCCATCCTGGCTGGAAATAGAAGTCTATGCTTGAAAATTGTTTCCTCTTTTATTTTCAGTAGTTTTGACTATTACGTGACTATGTGTGGTTTTCTTCATATTTATCCTGCTTAGGGTTCACTGTAAGTTGATGTCCATTCTCCATTTTTCAAAATTTTTAGCCCCAGTCTCTTCAAACATTGCTTCTATCCCATTTTCTCTCTCCTCTTATTCTAGGATCTCAACTACGTGCATGTTTGACTTTTTCCACCATGTTCTAACATGTTCCTTTTCTATATTTCCAACCCATCTTCTCTCTGTGCTTAATTTGCTTACTTTCTACACACCTGCCTTCTGGTTCATTTATCTGCTGTGTCTGATACACTACTTAATCCATACACTGAATTCTTAATTTCAGTTATATTTTTCAGTCCTAGAATTTCCATTTAACTCTTTTTATTGATTCCAGATTTCTGATGACATTCTCTATCTTTTCATTTATTTTCTTGGTAACATTACAGTTATTTTAAGTCCAAATCTAGTAACTAGAATATCTAGATCACATATAAGTCAGTTTCTGTTACCTTTTTTGTTATGTTGTAATTTTTTATTCAACACTAGATACTGTGTATTAAAAAATATAAAGGTTCAGATATATTTTGTTCCTCCTAAGAAGGTTCTGGTTTCTTCCATAAGGGAGGTAGAATGCAAAAAGATCTCTGTTCTGCTTGAGGCTAACTTTAGGTCGTGTCAGTTTCACTTTTTACTTTCACTCCTAGGTCCTGCTATGGTAATGACTGGGATGCTTATCAGAGCCACTTCAAACCTGGGCAGCCCTGGAACACTACCCTTTTGTCTCCCCGGCACTATGTTGTTGCTGAAATCTTTGTTCACATTTTTAGTCTCCCAGCTTCTGCTATATTTCTTCAAGTCTTATCCTGTGCACATGTAAGATTTGGTATGTGTTTCAAGGAAAGAGTACAGCCAGGTTTTTGAGTTATTATTCCTATTATTCTCTCCTACCAGGGATTTAGCTCAAGTTCTAGATTCTCAGGTCAATTGTTAACCTAACCTCTGGCTACTCTACCCAGTAGCACTGCTGCCTTTTGCTGGGACTCTACTTCTTATGCTATGAACTGGCAAATACCTTTGGAACAAAGCCAGAGTAAATATGGAGTTTCCTCATTATGCTTCCCTTCTCGTGAGGACTGTGGCCCCTCAATCTAGTCTGGCCAGCATAGTTGCTACCAATTCCTTTAAATAGCTGTTTTATGTAATTTGTCAAACTTTTGTATTTGTTTCTGTGGAAGAGTCAGTCCAATATAAGCAATTCCATCATAGCTATTAACTGGAAGTCTCTAGAAGTACATTTTTATCTGAGGTTTTCAAAACAGCAATAAACTAGTAATGTTACTACATTTTAAATGATTAAATGGAGCAATCTTTGCTCTTCTTAAAAACAATTTTCAAGTCCTCAATTAATAAGCAAAAATTAGAAAGTAAAATAAGCATGCTTGGAATTAATTATATTTTAGGATTCACGTTACTGGGCAAACTCTGTATCTGATTACATATTCTGAAAAATACAGTGAGGTGCTAATATTTTAAACTCTGTATTACAAAAACATTCAAATTCATACAAATTCAGGTACCTGGTCATTTTAAAGCTTTATAATATTAGAAATTACAATTATGTGATTAAAAAGAAACATCCAAACTAAAAACCCAGAAAATAAAGAAAAATAAAAATAATAAACATTAAGAAAGAAAAATAACATAACCATTTAATTTATTAGTATATACCAGTATTGGGGGCTCTCTGAAGAAGAACCTATCCTTTTCTGAATGTAAATAAAAGTTTATGCATGTATAAAGTTCAGACAGTCTTTTTAGAAAAAGTTCTCAACAATAACACCCAAACAGGAAGGAAGATCAAAACCTAACTAGAGAAAATAACTCACTAGAAATGCCACCTACCAAGAAACTTAAAAAAATGAGTGAGTCGAAAATACAGGTGCAGAAGAGGATTTAGACATGCAGTTACCTTCTAGTCCTATAGACGGCAGGTGCCATGGAGCTGGTACTGAGTGGTAGACAAGGAAACAAGCCAGCATGCTCAGCTGAGATTCCTCAAAGGGCTGCCCACTGAGGTAGGCATGCACACACACATCACCCCCAGCTGTGAGAGAAACACAAATGGAAATGAAACAACTTGTTTTCTCATCTAGAACTCATTAAGCACTTACCATACACCAGACAGGTACTATGCTGGGCATTAGAGCTATAGTGGTAAACCAGACAGAGTGCCTGTCACCACAGAGTATGAAGTATTATAAGGGATAGAGACATTACACAAATAACGACACAAACAAATGTATAATTAGAAATTGTGATGAGTGCTATAAAGGAGTAGTGGTCACTGAGGTTTTCTCTCTAGACACCCACCTTATGACCCTTCTTCCCTGCAGTATATAACATTTGAGGGGACTGACTTCAGCTCCAGAACTGGGTTCTGATTACTATTAGCCAGACTTTCTCAAACTTTAAGATGCATCAGAATCACTTGAGAGAGCTAATTAAAACAGATGAGTGGGCCCCATCCCCAAAGTTTTTTAGATGAGGTCAGAAAAATTACATTTCAAACAAGTTCTCAGGTGATGCTACTGCTGCTCCAGAGACTGCACTTTGAGAACCACTGGTCCAGGACAATCAAGGCAATCCCATTCTCAACACAATGATTGTTCAGGAACTGGAAGACCTCAGCTATGCAGTAAGAGACATTCTCTGCCACAGGGACTGACTGAAGAATGTGTATGAGTTCCAATTCAAGCCAGAGACATGAGATGCTTGACAACACATTTGCTAGACGCTTCTGAGAAAGAAATTTCCTCATTGTTATGGCAAAGCTCCTAGAAGCAACTCTATACTTCCTCTACAAAATGCTGACCTTGAAGCAAGGAACAGCCATTTTATTACCATGAGAAAAAGAACCTGAGGATAAAGCCATGGCACAGAGTATAAATAATGGAACCTCAGAGAAATGGAGCTGAAGGCGCTAAAATAAGATGACCCCCTAGACCACCTTACCTATTCCAATAATGTAAGCTTATATATGTCCTTATTGTTTAAGCCAGGTTGAGTTAGGCCTTCTATTGTATAAAAAGGCATTATGATACATAAAGAAAAGTTGAGGGAGGGGGAGGGGAAAAGGGGGGAAGGAGGGAAGGAGAAAAAAATAAAAATGGCAAGAAAGTTGCCTGAAGTAGTGTGGTCTTAGAAGGCCTATGTGAAAGGGGCACTTAATAAGAATGAATATAAGTTGAGTAGGCAGAGAATGAAAGAAAAAGGTTCTAGGGAGGGAAAGCAGCATATTTAATAGTCCCAAAAGAGAAGGGAGAAGAGAAATTACAACTGATACCCAAAAAAACTACAATCATAAGAGACTACTATGAACAACAACACAACAACAAATGAGACCACCTAGAAGAAATAGATAAAGTCAAAGTCCTAGAAACATATGTCTTCTAAGTCTAAAACATGAAGAAAAAGAAAATCTGAATAGATGGATTACTAGTAAAGACACTGAATTGGTAATCTAAAACCTCCCAGTAAGCAAAGTCCAGGACCAGATGACTTCACTGGTAAATTCTAGCAAACATTCAAAGAAAATTCAACATGTATCTATCTTTCTCAAATTCTTCCCAAAAATCGGGAAAAGAGAATGCTTTCAAACTCATTTACAAGGCCAGCATTAATCTAACACCAAAACCAGACAAGGACACCACAAAAAAAAAAAAAATTACAGCCCCTGATGAACATATAGATGTAAAAATCCTCAACAAAGTATTAGCAAACTGAATGCAAAAATACATCAAAAGGGGTCCCCACCATAACTCTGGCCAAGGTTTCAAAAGACCTCACCAAAATGCTATCTCAAATGGAACACGCCATGGAAACCATGATGTTCATGTTCCATAAGTTTGCTGGGAATAAAGGCTACTTAACAAAGGAGGACCTGAGAGTACTCATGGAAAAGCAGTTCCCTAGATTTTTGGAAAATCAAAGACCCTCTGGCTGTGGACAAAATAATGAAGGACCTGGACCTGGACCAGTGCTGAAATGGCAAAGTGAACTTCCAGAGCTTCTTTTCCCTAACTGCTGGGTTCACCACCACATGCAATGAGTATTTTGTAGTATATATGATGCGGAAGAGAAAGAAGTAGGAAGCATTGAGCAACACTCCTGCCCGATGAGAGTTCTCCCAAAGGGTCTCTTAAGGAATCTGTCCCACAACTTCCCCCTGTATAAAGGACTGCATGAACAGATCAGGATCCTCAGAAAGTGTACAAGTAAAATCCAATCACTTGACAAACAGAGAAAGAAAAGTCAGTGAAAGCTAAATCAGTTTTTGATTTTTATATTGCTTGCATCCTTTTGCCCTCAATAAACAAATGCTTTTTAGTTCTTCAAAAACAACAACAACAAAACAAAATACCGTAAAAGGATCACACACACCACAACCAAGTGGGATTTATTCCAGGAATGCAATGATAGTTCAACATCTACAAATCAAAGTGATACAGCACAATAACAAAGGATAATTAAGGATAATTAAGCAACTATTAATAAACTAAGAGGAAATCATCATTTCCTTATTCCAAATGTAGAATATTTTCATTTATTCTGATTTTGTTACTTAAAACTGTTCATTTTTTTTTTTAAGATTTTATTTATTTTATTTGACACAGAGAGAGAGATTACAAGTAGGCAGAGAGGCAGGCAGAGAGACAGGGAGAGGAGGAAGCAGGCTCCCTGCTGAGCAGAGAGCCCGATGCGGGCCTCGATCCCAGGACGCTGAGATCATGACCTGAGCCGAAAGCAGAGGCTTTAACCCACTGAGCCACCCAGGCGCCCAAAACTGTTCATTTTTAAAACATTTTAAAGCATCATTACATCTAAATACAATAAACTACTTCAAATATAAAAAAAGGATAAAAATCAATGATCATCTCAATAGATACAGAAAAAGCATTTAATAAAATTCAATATCTATTTATGATTAAAAAAAAAACTCAACAAAGTGGATATAGAAGAAATGTACCTCAACATAATAAAGGGCATATATGACAGCTATAGTTAATATCATACTCAACCATGAAAAGCTAACAGCTTTTCTTCTAAGACAAAGGACAAGACAAGGATGACCACTCTTGCCATTTTTATTCAACATAGCAGTGGAAGTCCTAGCCACAGTTAATTAGGCAAGAAAAAGAAATAAAAGACATTCAAACTGGAAAGGAAGATTTTGAATTATTCTACAAAGCTACAGTAACCAAATAGCTGGTATCAGCATAAATGCACATATATCAGTGGAACAGAGAGCCCAGAAATAAACACACACTTACAAGGTTAATTAATTTACAACAATGGAGTCAAGAATATACAATGGGGAAAGGATAGTCTCTTCAATAAATGGGGACGGGAAAACTGGGCAGCCACATGCAAAAGAATGAAACTGGACCATCTTATACTATACACAAAAAATAACTCAAAATGGATTAACGACCAAACTGTGAGACCTGAAATCATAAAACTCCAAGAAGGAAACATAGGCAGTAAGATCCTTGACATCATTGTTTGGTGCTGCATTTTTGGAACTGACTCCAAAAACAAAGGCAACAAATACAGAATTAAATAAGCGGGACTGCATTAAAATCTTCTGCACAGCAAAGGAAACCGTCAACAAAATGAAAAGGCAACCTAGTAAATTAAAAAAAAAAAACTGCAAATCATATACCCAATAAGGGGTTAATACTCAAAATATATCAAAAAACAACTCAATGGAAAAAAAGATTCAACCAAAAAATGTGCAGGGAAAGGCACCTGGGAGGCTCAGTCAGTTAAGGACTCAGCTCTTGATTTCAGCTCAGGGTCATGAGATTGAGACCCCACTGGGGCTCCATACTCAGCAGGGAGTCTGCCTGAGATTCTCTCTCCTCTCCCTAGGACCCTCCCCCCACCCATTCACACACTCTCTCTCTAATAAATAAATAAATTCTTTTTTAAAAATGTGCAGGGAGGGATTCCTGGGTCGCTTAGTTGGTTGAGCGTCTGCCTTCCACTCAGGTCATGATGTCTGGGCCCTGGGATCAAGCCCCACATCGGGCTCCCTGCTCTGCAGGGAGTCTGCTTCTCCCTCTGCCTGCTGCTCCCCCTACCCTCTCTCTCCCTCCCTGTCAAATAATAAAAAAATATTTTTAAAAAACTGTGCTGGGAATCCAAATAGATATTTTTTTCAAAGAAGACATAGATGCCCAACAGACTCATGAAATATGTTCAACATCACTAATTATCAGAGAAATGCAAATCAGAACTACAACGAGATATCACCTCACAGTTGTTGGAATGGCTATTATCGAAAAGGCAGGAAATAACAAGTATTAGAATGTGGAGAAAAGGGAAATGTTTTGCACTGCTGGTGGGAATGCAAATTGGTACAGCTGCTAGGAAAAACAGTATGGAAGTTCCTCAAAAAATTAAAAATAGATCTACCATATGATCCAGCAATTCCACTGCTGGGTATTTATCCAAAGAAAACAAAAACACAAAACCAAAAAGATACTTAGTTGCAGCATTATTTACCATAGTCAAAATATGGAACAACCAAAGTCTCCATCAATGGATGAATGGATAAAGATATGATATATATACACAATGGAATACGAATCTGCCATATAAACGAATGAAATCTTGCCAGTTGCAATAACATGGATCGGCCTTAAGGGTATGAGAGTATTATGCTAACTGAAATAAGTCAGATAGAGAAAGACAAATACCATATGATTTCACGTATATGTGGAACCTAAAAAACAAAACTCATAGATACAAAGAACAGAATGCTGGTTATCACAGGGGAAGAGCACTAGAGGTGATAAAAAGAGTGAAGGGAGTCAAATGTATGGTGATGGATGGTAACTGTAACTAGATTTACCATGGTGATCATTTTGCTGTATATACAAAAATCAAATTACGATGTTATACACCTGAAACTAATATAAATGCATTATACTGAAACCAATGCAAAACTGAAATCAATTTTAAGTCAATTTAAAAGTGATGGTTCCTTCAAGATAAAAAGCTTCTGCACAGCAAAGGAAACAGTCAACAAAACACAAAGGCAACCCATGGAATGGGAGAAGATATTCACAAATGGTACTACAGACAGAGGACTGATATCCAAGATCTATAAAGAACTCCTCAAGCTCAATGTCCAAAAAATAGAAAATTGTGTCAAAAAATGGACAGAAGACATGAACAGACACTTCTCCAAAGAAAACATACAAGTAGCTAACAGACACATGAAAAAATATTCATCATCTCTAGCCATCAGGGAAACTCAAATCAAAACCACACTGAGATACTACCTTACACCAGTTAGAATGGCCAAAATCAACAGGACAGGAAACAACAAGTGTTGGAGAGGACGTGGAGAAAGGGGAACCCTCTTACACTGTTGGTGGGAATGCAAGTTGGTGCAGCCACTTTGGAAAACAGTGTGGAGATTCCTCAAAAAATTAAAAATAGACCTACCCTATGACCCTGCAATTGCACTACTGGGTATTTACCCCAAAGATACAGATGTAGTGAAAAGAAGGGCCATATGTACCCCAATGTTCATAGCAGCAATGTCCACAATCGCCAAACTGTAGAAACAGCTGAGATGCCCTTCAACAGGCGAATGGATAAAGAAGATGTGGTCCATATATACAATGGAATATTAGGCAGCCATCGGAAAGGATGAATGCCCAACTTTTGTATCAATATGGATGGGTCTGGAGGAGATTATGATGAGTGAAATAAGTCAAGCAGAGAAAGTCAATTATCATATGGTTTCACCTACCTGTGGAATATAAGGAATAAAATGGAGGACAGTAAGAGAAGGAAAGGAAAAGTGAATTGGGGTAAATTGGAGGGGAAGATGAAAGATGAGAGACTGTGGACTCTGAGAAACAAACTGAGGGTTATGGAGGGGTGGAGGGTGGGGGTATGGGTCAGCCTGGTGATGGGTATTAAGGAGGGCATGTATTGCATGGAGCACTGGGTGTGGTGCATAAACAATGAATCTTGGATCACTGAAAAAATTAAATAAATAAATAAATAAATAAATAAATAAATGTATCTGATGGTTCTTTACTAAAATATAAATGCACATTTTTGGCAATCACAGTGGCAAGTCAAATTTGGTAAACAGCAATGTTGTAAACTACCAAAAGCCCTAAAGAGCAATAAGAAAAAAAAAGTAATTCAGGGCACTATTTTAGAGACTGCTCTAGTCACTGCCAAAGTTTCATTACTATTATGAAATGTGTAAATCAGAGACTCTGCAAAGATTAAGGACATACTTCTTGTCAAGAGCAAAGGTCTGCCATAGATGATCATGCTGAACTGAATACAAATAAAATACCAAAATAAATTAGATAACAAGTTATCTAATAACTTGTATTTATCCCCAAAAATGAAAACAAAATGAGATTTTTTTAACATTTTAAAACTATATAATCTTTTGAATTCTAAGAGAAAATGATAGAACAATGTAGGTATTAATCAAACACTAGGAGTTTGAAATTGCTGTTTTCCATGTATACTCCTCACAATCTGGTTTACAATTTTATCTTTTTTCAGAAATTTATTCCTTACATTACAATAGATAGTTTTTACCTTAATTATATTCAAATACAGGTTCTACTGGCTACAAACAGCTTTAAAACATGAAGAATTGTTACTACTGCTATTACTAGGGTTAGTATTTATCCCAAACAGGTTGCTGCCAGGTACGTATCAGAAATTATTTGAAGGAACTGAAGAGAATAAAAAGACCAAGATGTTGACTAAAAATCAATTTCAGACATATATCACACATTAGACAGGTTTCCAAAAATCAAAAGGCCCCTCATTTGCCTCATATGAGGCACAATTACTTCTACACTATTCCCCTGCAATCACAAGTCTATACTTCTAAGCCACAGTCGTATGACGTCCTAGGTTCCAACTGACTGTCTCACAGAGCTGGTAAAACAAACCAAACTCTAAGTACATATCAAGTTTTCAGTGTACACAGGGCAGAGGTACAAAAAAGGAAAGAAAACAGCCTGTTGACCTCACACTAGGTGACAGGCCACACCCCTAAGAAGCAGCAGAGAGAGACACTGGAAATGAAACAGGATCTGATGCTAGAAAAGATAAAACAAGTTCCTTAGTGTCAAGTGGTATTTAAAATATGTGTGTGTGTGTCTGTGTGCGTGTGTGTATACACACACACACACACATAAACACATTCTCATGGTGGATTAAGCAGAGTTAAATATATTTTTTTAAAGAAGTTGAAGTAAATAAGCAGTGTCCAATTCATCTAACTGAAAACATTACATCTATAGCTATCCTAGCTTATATTCAGATTTATCTTGCTTAGCAATGAAAGAAAATGTTATAACTGAAAAGCCTGAGTCCCAGTGTTATCTTAAAAGCACGAGGCAACTCTGGAAAACAGTATGAGCGTTCCTCAAAAGATTAAAAATAGAACTGCCCTACAACCCAGCAACTGCCCTACCACTAGGTATTTCTCCAAAGGCTACAGAGTGATTTGAAGGGGCACCTGCACCCCAGTGTTTATACCAGCAATCCACAACAGCCAAATTTAAAGAGCCCAGATGTCCATCGACAGAAAAATGGAGAAGTTGTGATACACACACAGACACACACAGACACACACCATGAAATATTACTCAGTCACCAAAAAGAATGAAATCTTGCTGTTTGCAATGATGTGGTAGAACTAGAGGATATTACGCTAAGTGAAATGAGTCAGAGAAAGACAAATACCATATGATTTCATTCATATGCAGAATTTAAGAAAAAGATGAACATATGGGAAGGAAAGGAAAAATAAAATAAGATGAAAACAGAGAGGGAGACAAACCGTAAGAGACCCTTACCTCTAGGAAACAAACTAAGGGTTGCTGGAGGGGAGGTGGATAGGAGATGGGGTAACTGGGTGACGGGCATTAAGGAGGGCACTTGATGTTATGAGCACTGGATGCTATGTGCAACTGATGAATCACTAAATTCTACCCCTCAAGCTAATAATACAGTATATGTTAATTAAATTGAATTTAAATAAAGAATTTTTTAAAATAAAAAAGCACCGGGCATGATGCAATTATTACCTTGTAGCCACTGGTCCAGAGTATTATCAATAGTGCATTTTACAACAGGGAGGAACTCAGAGTTCATAAAGAGCCCCCGCTTAGGGTGATTCTGAAGCCGCTCCTGATGGCTCCGGGAGCTGAAAAACTCTAACACCAACTTTATCTGCCAAAGTTCAGATGTCTCAGACATTTCTCTTCTTCCTAGTCTTCTCATAGCCTTGAAGAGATAAAAGTAACAGTAGTCCACTTAATGAAAGAATGAAATTGCCCTAATCATCTCTTCCTCAGAATTGTATAATAGAATATTTTTAAAATATGGCTCATAGATCAATAAAGGGCAAAGGAGAATCCATTCCATGTTCTGATGCAGTTAGCCCCACAGAGGAGCCCTCCACTGGGTGCAGATACACGTCCACGTTCTTCAATACGGTCCCCACATAAATAGCTTTTAGGTAAAAGCAACAAAGGCAAAATGAGCTCATTCTTGGCTCATTGGCCCTGAAAAATGAAGACCCGCTAGGTCTACTGCCAGTCACCTCTGGGAAACCCAAGTGGAATACAATGACTTGGCCAGGGAACCCAGGGGTCAGAAGGCAACACTACTGATAATACTGCTCTTGGGACCCATTTGCAGAGTCACCATGGCTGCAACCAGCAGGGATGTTCTTCTGTAGACACCTGCCCATGACTGTGAAAGGATAAAGGTTGAGAGCATAAAAAGGGAACACTTTCAGCCAACAAAAGAAAAACAACTCATTACTTGGCTGCTATATAGAGAGGCCCTGTGAGAAGTATTGTCAGTGTGGACATCACATAATCATACTTTCCAATTAAAAGATGTGGACTGCGGCGCCTGGCTGGCTCAGTCGGTTAAGCGTCTGCCTTTGGCCTAGGTCATGATCCCAGGGTCCCGGGATCAAGCCCTGCATTGGGCTCCCTGCTCCGGCAGGAAGCCTGCTTCTCTCTCTCCCATTCCCCCTGCTTGTGTTCCCTTTCTCACTGTGTCTCTGTCAAATAAATAAATAAAATCTTTAAAAAAAAAAAAAAAGATGTGGATGGATACTAGATAATAATGCCATTCTGGGCCTATCTGGTTATATTAGAACTTGCCTTTTAATTAAGAATATAACTTGAGAGAATGTGATTTTCAGGTTTTAGGGAATTCTCCCCTAAGTGTCATTTTCCTACTTTTCAATAAAGATTATTTTGGCTTTAGACGCTGAGTCCCACATGCTTATCTGTAAACTCATCATGTCACATTCACTTAAAGAACTGTTTAGAATCACAGATAGGGACCTCATCCCAGAAAATTCTGATTCAGTAGATGATACAGAACGGGATTTAAAGATCTGTATTTTGAAAATTACTCCTATAAATTTAAGCCAAGTAGTTAGAAAAGTACTTAGAAGTAGTTAGAAAACTGCAATTTTGGGTCTGAAAGGTATGATACTATTAAAAAGTCATATGTATTACTAATAACCCAAAGTGAATAAATTGGCCTGACCCTTTAGAGAAACAGTTAAACATCATTTTCTACATTACCATTTTTAAGTTCTTTTAAAACAGCAATAACACAAAAGAAATTTAAAAATGAACTCCAGCTTCCTAAATCCCTACATACTAACACTGTAACCTCATGCACACTTAATCACAAAGGCCTAATTTCACATTACTGCCATCGTCAGGGCACTGTTTGGTCACTTACTGCTCATTTGTGTATCTATTCCATGAAGAGGCTTTGTCAGGAAGGAGGCAAAAGACCACCCGAGGATGCTAGGGGATAAAGGCAGGGAACGTGCTCTTCCTCTGCTAGTCAAAGGAAGAGAAAAAAGGGGAGACTGGGAACCCTAGAGTAAGCCCACCAGGGGGCATTCCTGTCATCATAAATTCTAAGCTTTTTTTGTTATATGTAGAGCTTTCAAGTTTTATAGGGTTTCCTTTTTGAATTGCTAAAAGCAATGAGAAACTGAAAAGATGGACACACAGGGAACCTCACTTCACTGTGTTCAGTATATGTTATCTGAAATACAGTAGAAATGTCATCAGAATGTTTTTTGAACCATACCTGATCCATTGCTATGTATGCAGGCAACATCTCTGGGGTCTCCTGAGTAACACATTCATACAGTACTGAAGAAAAGAGATCCAGAATTTCTTGTTTCTGTGGAAAAATTAGAAACTTTTTGTAGCACCTCAATGTATATTCCAAAATCAATTTAACATTGTCGAGCAACTACAGGGCCCACTCTTAAGCTCAACAGTCAATAATATATAGGGTAAAACAGCTATCTCTATATAAAATCATAGTGTATACAACACTAAACATCAATAAAATATAATAAAATTAAGTCCCAAGGGACAGTTACAGATATAAGTGCTGTGAGGAGAGGAAGGATCAGCTGGGGTAAAATGAGCAGACAAGACACCACAGAGATGTGCCTTGAGTTAGGCTGGCAAGAGCAAGAACCAGAAAGAAAACCCAGTATCCACAAAGATGCAGTACAAACACGGAGCAGAACAGGTATGGAGGAGGCAGCACAACCAAATCCAGTTGGGCTTAAGGGCAGGCACACACTTTCATCAGAGACCATCGGCCTTGAATGCACGCCCAGCCCTTACTAGCTGTGTCATCTTAGGCATGTGATATCTGAGTGTCAGCTGCCTCATCTGTAAACCTGGAATGATAAAGTACCTAACCCTCAGAGTCAGAATCCAATAAGAAAATTACATGAAATACTGAGCAAAGTGTCTAATAAATAGTCAAGATTCAGTAAGTTAAAGGGGTTACAATTATCTCATTTAACCCTCAAAACAACAACATAAGGTAGGTTCTATCAAAATTCCACTTTTAGAAACAAGGAAACTGCATTTTGGAGAGGCTAAAAAATTTTCCTGGAGCTACACACACTTACAGGCAACAGGACATCATTCCTAGATCCAAGCTTTGGATTAAATAAAAGATCTATTGGGTACCTTTTGAATCCTGAAGAGAACAACACTTTTATGACCAAGAGAAAAAAGCAATAAAATGCAGAGGAAACAAATAAAATTATGTAAAAATAAGAGATAGTAAACACTGAAAATATCAATCAGTACGAGAAGGCACATAAGAAAATATCACCTATTGAAATTAACATCTTAAAAATTTGGAAGTTGTTTCTTCTATCAAGGCAGGGAATTACTGAATTTAATAGTTTTAGACTACGAAAAATCTGCGGCACCTGGGTGGCTCGGTTGGTTAAGCAACTGCCTTCGGCTTCGGTCACGATCCCAGGGTCCTGGGATCAAGCCCTGCATCTGGCTCCCTGCTCAGCAGGGAGCCTACTTCTCCCTCTCCCTCTGCCGCTCCCCCTGCTTATGCACTCCTGCTCTCTGTCAAATAAATAAAATCTTAAAAAAAAAAAAAAAAAAGACTGAAAAATCTGTATTTGCCAAGCAAAAATCATCAAATGTACTCGAGGCATGTCATCAACCTCAAAGATAGGCATGGATATTACAGGGTTTTTTGGTGGTGTTCACAGATAAATATAATAATAAATTGTAGTCTGGCAGCTGAGTAAAACATGATACATACCTGACCCATGTTCACAGTTGGTTTGCAGAAATATTCAGCAAATGACAGAAGTGCTGGATCAGAAGTGAATGCTGAAATTGTTTCTGGCTAAAAAAATAAACAACAGCAACAAATGTGAAATATTAGAAGTTATTTTCCTTATGGCTCAAATTACAGTATATGCAGTTGTAAGAAATCTACCTCACTGTTTTCACTCAACGCTCCCATAAAGCCCAAGGTTGTACAAATTTCCTAGAGCTTCACCAACCTGTTCTGCTGAGAAGTTACAAGATGCTTTTTCACATAAACCAAACATAAGCTACTGATTTATTAAAAGGCCAATAATAAATAGGTCTTTCCTCACACAACTTGCCCCTCTCCCTCATTAACTGAAAAACAAATAAGAAACTAGAACTGTAACTGAAAAGGTAAGGAAAAAGACTACCACTCAAACAAGCCACTCACTAAAAGCTAAATACTACATGATTCCACTCACATGAGGATCCTAGAATAATCAAATTCAGACATAGCAAGCAGAATGATGGGCACCTGGGGCTGCGAGTAGGAATAGGAGTTGCTGTTGAATGGGTACAGAGGTTGTTTTGCAAGATGAAAGAGTCCTACAGATGGATGGTGGTAATGACTACACAATAATATTAATGGACTTAATATCACTGAACTATACACTTAAAGAGGGTTATAACAACAACAAATTTTGTGTGTATTTTACCACAATAAAAAAATTTGGAAAAAAAAAGATTAACACTCAAGGTTCAAGAAAATGGAATATGGAATATATGGAATACAAAAGTATTATGATTTTCCATTGAGGTTTATATTTTACTTCTGAATTCCCTTGAAGCAGGAAATTGAGATGTCTTTTAATCTTTATGTAATTTCCCAATTCAAAATCAAGTATAAACTCTGTTTTCTTTACAAATTAGATTAGGGTCTTTGAGATGGGCTCTAATTTATACAAGCAACAGAGCTTAACTTAAACCATATCCAAAAGTCCTTCAAAACTATTTCATAGAGATCCTATCAAATACTGCCAAACAACATTCACTGAAGTCAACCACATCTATTTAAACCCTGGGAACTATTATAAAGGCTCAGTCATAAGTAACTGATCTAAAACAAAATGTGAGTTAAATTAAAATAAATGCTATCTCCTTATGTGGAAAAACAAAGGATGCTAATTCGGTCCAAATTCAGTCCACTGGCTACCACTTAGCCAGTCCACCGGCCACATTTTTGCCTCTACCATCACCTTCTAGGGGCCCTGACCACTTTATACTGCGACTCAATGTATCTTCAGCAGGAGCACATTTGCTCATGGAATTCCCGAAAACTGTACTTAAACTGAGAAATTTTAATGTTAGTTTATGGAACACATTTCTTTTTTTTTTTTTAAAGATTTTGTTTATTTGTCAGAGAGAGAGAGAGAGCAAGAACAAGCTGGGGGTGGGGGAGGTGCCTGGATGGCTCAGTGGGTTAAAGCCTCTGCCTTCAGCTCAGATCATGATCTCAGGGTCCCGGGATTGAGCCTCGCATCGGGCTCTTTGCTCAGCAGGGAGCCTGCTTCCTCCTCTCTCTCTGCCTGCCTCTCTGCCTACTTGTAATCTCTCTGTAAAATAAACAAATAAAATCTTAAAAAAAAAAAAAAAAAGAACAAGCAGGGGGAGTGGCAGGCAGAGGGAGAAGCAGAAGGCTCCCTGCCAAGCATGGAGCCCGATATGGGACTCAATCCCAGGACTCCAGGATCATGACCCAAGCCAAAGGCAGCCGCTTAACCGACTGAGCCACCCAGGCATCCCTATGGAACACATTTCTAGAGTGGGGGACACATCTGACTTCTTAAGTATAGAGTAAAATACGTACTGACCATGATGGGAATGAGATTATTTCATAGACTCTTTAACTGCTTTTTCATTCGAAATACTCTTGAAATAGCAGTCAAGTACTATGAGAATAATAAAGCAAACTGATAAAATAAATCTGTCATTTTATCCTCACAAAGATTTAACCAACAAATGGGGGGTTTAAAAAAGAAACTAGTGCTACCTTGTAAAATCTTTGTCTATTTCTGCCATGAATTAAGCAAATCTTAACAGATTTAAAGATTAATAAGTAAAATTATTAAACTAAATATTTTTACAAAGTTAAGATATATTGTCCCTATTGCTAAATTTAAGTCATCCTTAGAGTCCTGGCAGATGGCCCAGGACTCTGGGCTACATAAAACAAGAAACAGATCCAAAGTCATTCGGTCTTTATAATCTGCAGTGATGAGAGAGCAGATTCACCTAAACAGTCCCACAAATGTTACCACAGAAGTACATGCTTTGGGTGGGCTAGTGGGATTTATAATTATTCCATCTCATCCTTCAGTTTTTAACCAATCAATACTACCTTGAAAGCCCGAGCTTCAGAGTTCCTATTGGCCACAGTCTGGGCCAACAAACTTTGCCACCCCATTGGATCTTCCTTGTAGGAGAGCTGACCTGCTCTGAGCTTAACATACAGAACTCCATCCTTAGAAAGGATTGATCTGAAAGAAAAAAAAAAGAATGAATTTTATGTGAGGTATTATTTGTAGTTCTCAACTGGAAACATAATGTCTCCCAACACCAGGTTCTCATGAGATGAAGTCTTTATCATTTTCCAGTAGGGTATATGATTATTTACTGTGTCTAAAATTAAATCAGTCCCTATGAGAAAGCCAAAATAAAGGCCTACTTTTCTTTGGTGTCTAAGTTGATAAAATTTAGTTAAGTAAAAACGTGCTCTGCCTGCTCAAGGGTGTGCTTCAAAGGCAATATTTTATCTGACACTTCTTCATATTCCCTTTATCCTCTATCCACTGGAGGTACTAAATATCTATTGATTGGTTAGCAGCAAAAAAAAATGATGATGCAAATCTTAAGAGAACAATATAGAAAACAGCCATTATATAGATAGTTTAAGGGAAATATAAATTGGGACCAAATTATAAAAATTCTTTTTAAAATTTATTTATTTTAATTATGTTCAGTTAGCCCCTGTATAGCACATCATTAGTTTTTGATGTAGTGTTCAATGTTTCATCAGTTGCATATAACAACCAGTGCTCATCACGACACATGCCCTCCTTAATACCTATCACCCTGTTCCCCCATCTCCCACCCCTCTAAAACCAAATTGTTATGGGCTTATTAAACTTTCTAGAAATTTAAAGACTTAATTTACATACTACTGAAGGCATAAAATTAACATTCTGTTCATTAAATACTTGCATATGACTATTTCCACCCAAAAACAATTTATCATAATCTTAATTTTATAAGAACGATTCAACAAAACAATGATCCAAAATGATCCAAAAAAAAGATCCAAGATGTGGTCTGGCAAACACCAACTGTTATAAAGTTCCCTTTGTAGACGGACATACATGCCAGCCTTATTTTTTTTTCCACCTTACTTTCTTTTATTCTTTTTTTTTAAAGATTTTATTCATGTATTTGACACAGAGAGAGAGAGAGAGAAAACGCATGTGCAAGGGGAGCAGCAGGCAGAGAGAGAGGAAGAAGCAAGCTTCCCACTGAGCAGGGAACCCAACTTGGGGCCTGATCCCAGGACCCAGGGATCATGACCTGAGCAGAAGGCAGACACTTAACCAACTCAGCCACCCAGGCACCCCCAAGCCTTACTTTCTTACACGGGTTATCTTTTATTACTGCTCCAACAGATGATTTCACTACTGTACCAACTTAGGTCACTATAAGTTTCTCAATAAATAAATATAAGTAACTACTTAGGGTTTGTCTTCTAAACTAAAACTCGGGCACCTGGGTGGCTCAGTCGATTAAGCATCTGCCCTCAGTTCGGGTCATGATCCCCAGGTCCTAAGATCGAGCCCCACATCGGGCTCCTTGCTTAGAGGGGAGCCTGCTTCTCCCGCTGCCTGCCATTCCCCCTGCTTGGGCTTGCTCTCCCCAACCTCCATGTCAAATAAATAAATAAAATCTTAAAGAAAAAAATACTAAAACTCATTTTCTAAAATAAACTCTGTTTCAAAGTTACAGACCAAGAACACCTGGGTGGCTCAGTAGGTTAAGCAACTGCCTTCAGCTCAGGTCATGATCCTGGGGTCCTAGATTTGAGCCCCACATCAGACACCTTGCTCAGCAGGGAGCCTGCTTCTCCCTCTACCTGCTACTCTGCCTGCTTGTACTCTCTCTCTGTCAAATAGATAAATAAAATCTTTAAACACACACACACACACAAAGTTACAGACCATTTTATTCAACTTCTATTCATTTCACAGATATATCTAAGAAATTCAGTATACTTACTTCAAGTGTTGTGTTCCCTTGCTTAAATCTATGAGCAGTTCCCAGTATCGTGGGCCTTTTACTTTAATCTGCCAAGATAAATGTGAACACAGTCAATCAAATGCTAAAAAAGTGCTAGTTTGACAAAATGAAACCCATGTTTCTCAGAGGAAATAAAAATAACTAGGCTGGAAAGAGACACCGAAAAGTTAGCAAGCTTCATTTCTACACAAAAATGTACATGAATCAAATTCTATAGCCATTTAACCTCTCAGTAAAGATGAGCAAGTAAAGACCTTCTCTGTTCCTCATGGTAATTCCTCCTCAGGTTGCTTTCCTATTTCCTACAGAACACTGAGAAAGCATAGGCTTTTACTTGGCTACCTTTGATGCTACACTATTGTGGCTGAATTAACCTCTTGCACAGATCTTCCCAAATCACAACCCACTTACCTGCTTTAACAGGTGGAGTTCTGGAAGAAGGGTAGGAGCCATCAATTCTTCTTTGGTTTGTTCATACCACTGAGTACCCTTTACAAATGTAAAAGAATAGCCAAAATTCACTATGTAGTTAGGGAAAGCTACAGAAAAGAAACATCTCCATCTACTCTACTTCTCCTTCCCCACCGTTTCTATACAGACAGTCAAATGGCATAAAATGCTCTTTGGTATCAAGTCTTAAGAGCAAAGTGTACAATCCTTTGCAGGGCCTGCATCACCTTACACCACTTCACACACCAGCAGTACAGAAGATCTGCACCTCTGGTTTGAGGTCTCTGTGGCCTCTGGGTTTACACACATGTCGTCTTCTGGGAACATGCCTTTGCTCAGCTGGCAAATCTCAGCCCAAACACCATGTCTACCAGGACAACTTTCCCAACCCTCAACAGCTGAAGAGGACATTTCTCCTCCGCTCCCCTGCATTCTACACATATCCCCACACTCTATTCTTATTGCATCCATGCCTGGCTACCCAATGGACAGGAGGTCCTTAAGGAATACAAAGATGTAATTTTTATATCCCAGAGCTTTCGCATAGTTTGATGCACAGAAGGTACTTAATAATATTCTGAATGAAGGAAGGATACATGACTTATAATCTGTACATCTAAATCAAATATCTCTCATCAATACATGATCTTAAAGCACTCTGCAAACAGATCGAGAATAGTTCTAACTCAACTCATTCTTTAGAACACTTTGGTGAATAAGGACATTTTCAAACTATAGGCTCTGAGACAGAAGAGCAGCTCATGACTTCTACAATATTACCCTCATAAACTACAAGTGAGCCCAAATGGCCTGACAGGATGCACAAGAACTTTAGAAACTTCAATTTTTATAAGAGATTAATTCACTCTGTCGTCTTTTAAAGAACATTTTTGAAGTATTTTGACCTGCAAAGATTTATGAGTGGTAACAAAATATATTATAGATAGATGTTATAATATATTATAGCTAGATGACAGTAGGCAAGAATGACCTTATAGGTAACTTCTAAAAGGGCATAGCAGGGCATGTTTGTGTCCACATCCACGGGCACCAGGAGCCTTGGTTCCGCAGCCAGCACGTACAGGTGCCGCAGAGCCTGCAGATGATACCTGTTCACACAAAACACAGAAAGGAGGTAACAAACAGCTGATGACAGTGGGAGCTCTACAACCTGCTGCTGCCAACACACTGAACCCCGAAAGAAGCTGGGGTAGCTATCTTCCCATGACAGCAGTCCTGAAGGAAGATGATGAGATTCAATTAAAAAGCGAGAGATTCTCTTTAAAAAATTATAGACACATGATCCTTGACTCAAGAATTCTTTACCTGAATTTTCATAGTTACGAGGTTTTATAGATGAGGCAAAAATTATCTTAATGTGAAAATATTTACTGAAATATTCATCACTTACAAAATCAGTTTTCAAATAATCCTTTAGTGCCCCACACAGGCACCTTTTTACCTTCCAATGGACTTATTTCTAGGTCTTTGTTTTTCTGGCTTAAGGGTTGGTAGGGAGAAGGAAAGTTCTTCCACATATGCCTCCTTGTACACAAATACACACACAGCTGGGATCTAGGACACTGAAAACTAATGGGGGAGATTATGATGTTTTTCTGTGTGTGTGCTTTTCTAGGTTTTCAAAAAAATTTTAACTAGCATTTTTTTTAGCATTTGTTTTTAAGACTTCATTTATTTATTTGACAGAGAGAGAGAACAGGAGAGCACAAGCAGGAGGAACGGCAGAGGAACAAGGAGACTGAACAGGGAGCCCGACACAGGGCTTGATCCCAGGACTCCAGGATCATGACCTGAGTTGAAGGCAAACGCTTAACTGACTGAGCCACGCAGGTACCCCTGTATTTTAGCATTTAGACACAAAAGGTTTTTACATTTTAAGATGCCATAAAAGGAAAAAAAAGAGACTTCCAAATTTTTCTTTTTAAATTTTAGTTACAGCAATAGCTTCCCTCTTCCCACCCAAACCCACCCTTTCCTATAAATTAATTAGAATTAAAAGCAGGGGGGGCTCCTGCTGCTGAACTCTGGATGCAAGTAAGTGGCGCTTACTGAGAAGAGGACTCCAAAAATGACAAATGTATCTAGAAGGCTGTGGTCCAAGGCCATTTTTGCTGGCTATAAGAAGGGTCTCTGGAACCAGAGGGAGCACACAGCTCTTCTTAAAATTGAAAGTGTTGGGTGCCTGGGTGGCTCAGTGGGTTAAAGCCTCTGCCTTCGGCTCAGGTCATGATCTCAGGGTCCTGGGATCGAGGCCCACATGGCG
>LNAC01000033.1:1478426-1534595 GCA_002007465.1 Ailurus styani | reverse complement strand
CTGCTTCCTCCTCTCTCTCTCTCTCTCTCTGCCTGCCTCTCTGCTACTTGTTGTGATCTCTCTCTCTGTGTCAAATAAATAAATAAAATCTTGAAAAAAAAAACTGAAAGTGTTTATGCTTGAAATGAAACTGAATTCTATCTAGGCAAGAGATATGCTTATATGTACAAAGCAAAAAACGACACAGTGACTCCTGGTGGCAACCTGAACAAAACCATAGTAATCTGGAAAAAAGTAATTCATGCTCAAGGAAACAGGGGCATGATTCATGCCAAATTCCTGCTAAAGCTATTGGCCACAGAATCTGTGTGTGCTGTATCCCTCAAGGACTTAACCTAATAAATAAATAAATAAATAAATAATAAAGGTGTAGATCTGGGGCGCCTAGGTGGCTCAGTGGGTTAAAGCCCCTGCTTTCGGCTCAGGTCATGATCTCAGCGTCCTGGGATCGAGGCCCGCATCGGGCTCTCTGCTCAGCAGGGAGCCTGCTTCCTCCTCTCCCTGTCTCTCTGCCTGCCTCTCTGCCTACTTGTAATTTCTCTCTCTGTGTCAGATAAATAAATAAAATCTTAAAAAAAAAAGGTGTAGATCTGTTCTTGTTTAAAAAAGAAAAAATTATAAGCAATCGAGACCAGAAAAAAAAAAAAGATATTTATCAGTTACATAAAGGTTCTTGGTGCTTATCACTAAATTGCTTTGTTTAAAATAGCTAAACCAAATTATTCTCCCAGCAATAGAGAAGTGTGGTTTCTCGTTGTACCCTAACTACTAATTACTGACTTTAACAACTCAAAAAGTCTTTCCTAAACTGACAAGCAAGAGACCACCTGTCAGAGTTGCATTCATTTAACAAGAGTATGCTTGTGTTGCGACCTATCGTCAGGGTTTAGATGTCCGATCAGGCCACTTTTATAAAACAGCTAACTGTCATTTACTATTACTGTTTTAAATTACATTACACTAGAGCATGACAGTTTAGTTACTACATCAGTGCTCCATCTCTTGATGCTTCTCTTGAGAGATGAGCTGAACACACTGGTCACCTTGGATGTCAAAGGAAAATAAGGAGCTCTTTTCTCCCACTCCTCCACATGCAGCAGGAATCAGCTATGCCTGAAACTGCCGGGGAGACTGCAGTGCTGACGGCTGTCTGAGCTCTCAAATGCAGAGCTTCTATATGATCACAACTTTCCTACGTGTTTGAGGTTCTAGGGCTCACTGCCACTTCTAAGTTACGTCTGATTCTTTGCTGCATTTTGCTTTTCATGTCCCTTTCATTTCATTTATACAACACTTCTCAGCATTTATGTAAAACAGGGAAAAATGGAATTCATACAGACCTGCCACGAAATCAGACCAATTTCTCTCTTAGAATTAAACAATTATGGTATAAAACATTATCTTGCTTCTGTTGGCTACTATCTTTTGTTTGATGAATTTTTCCCTAAAGATAACCCCGTTTGGCCCACTTCTGGGTTCACAGCAGTCCTACTGATTAAAGAATGGTGGAAGACTGATCAATCAGTCCATCAAATGTCCAAAATTCTCTTTTGGTCTAATACTTAGAGAAACATTTTAGAAGATTTAGTCAGGAAGATAACTAAGTCCAAGAAGAGAATAAACTAATTTGGAAATAAGTCCATGGAACCAAAGCATCATCAAATTACCCCTTGGAGACCTTACGGAAGATCACATTGAGGACAGAAGCATTAGACTCACCGGTTGTCAGTGCTGTGAGCCGGGAAGTGTGGGTAAAGGGCACAGAGGAGGGCAGCAATGGAAGAGTTTGACGTACTCAAAGAGTACCTGTGAAACAAATGCAGGAGGGAAAGTCGTTATAAATATACTGTGCGAACTTCCAAGGCCTTCTTGAGAATCAGGAAATTGGGGTACTATGGCAAAGCCCACCAACAAAATGCCTTGATAGATACAAGTGTGTCAATGCTATCAACGTTTCACTTTTCACTGAGTCTTTAAGCCATTTCAAGATCATCTACTGTTGAAAGCAGAAGCAGTATCTCACAGATGTTAACTTTCAAAACCTGAATTAATAAACATGTTTTTTTAACCGAAAATACCACAATAGTGAGGACCATGAATGCAATCCTAGAGATTACAGATATTGAAAGTCATGTATGAAGACATGACAATAAGGAGGTATAACTAGAACTCCAAGTATAAACAGTTTTTTTCTTATCAACGTAATAAACTTATTTTTATAAAGGCCACATACTCTTAATAAAATCTTTTGAGATTTTCCTTAAGTTATTTTATTGTTGCTCAAATTCTACACGGCAAACAGGGAGATTACTCTAAAGTTCTGTTCTTGCAAATGTTTTGTAAGAATATTTGTATTCTTATAAATATTTTACAAAAATTTTGAAATAAAGATGGTACTGGACATCACATAAAATCACTATTGCAGATAATCAATATACATTTATATATATATTTCATTATATACATTCACATGCACACATACACATACATATCCCCAAGTCTTTATCTATTTTGACAATTAAGGTATTAAGTAAGAACTTAGCATTTATCATATATACATATATTTGAATGAAGAAGAGATTTCAAAATTTAAGAAATATATCTACTTTCACACTTGCATAAAATAGGCCATTGTTTCTTTACCATTTTGACAAAACCAAAATCCAAGATAAACACTAGATATTAATGTTAGAAATTTTGAGATTAAATGTAGGACGTGGCTATGCAATGAGAAATTTAAATGTTGTCACTGAGTACACATAACCACTTAAAGACCAGGAATCATTAGAAAAGCAGAGCAGGAGAAAATCTACTCGATATGAAAGCAGAACAAGTAGGGTCGCAGTGTGGAACAATGAAAGATAAGACTGAGTGAGAGTATACTGGAATTAAAATTTAAAAAAAAAGAATGAATAAGAGAATAAGGGAGATGCAGGGGTTTATTTTGAAAGGAAAATTTTCAAAAATCATAAAAGAAGAAGAATTTTCATAGTAAGATTTTTTTGACCATTCTTAATTCTAAACAAAGAAAGAAAAATTCTACAAAACCTGTTAAAAGGTTCACCTTTAAAAAGGTACACCTTCCTGATAATCTTTACTTTTTATACTTCTAGAAAGGTGAGCGCCAATGTTTAATTCAGTCTTATAGAAGAGAGGAAAATAAACCTATATGACTTGTAGAAATTATATCAGTTAACGAAGGTTACATACACTAAAGCTAAATAAATGAAACATTACACCATATTCACAGATTGAAAGACTCAATATTATAACAGATTTCAATTCCTCCCAAACCAATATATAGGCTCAATGCGATTCTCATCAATATTTTATCAGGTTATTTAGTATGGAAAATCATAAACAAATTCTAATATTTATATAAAAATTCAAAGAGTCAAGAACAGAAAATGACACTTTTGAAGAAGAAATACCACTTTGGAAGATTTATTCTCCCTGACATCAAGACTTACTATAAAACTACAGTCATTAAGACTATGGTATTGGTGCAAATATAGAAAAATAGACCAGCTGAACAGAATGGCCCAGAAATAAATGTGTGTATATGGACACTTTATTTATAATAAAAATGATACTGCAGAACAGTGGAGAAAAAATAAACTTTTCAATAATAGTGGGGCATCAATTATCAAAAAATCATATAGAGGGGCGCCTGGGTGGCCCAGTGAATAAGCATGTGCCCTCGGCTTAGGTCATGATCTCAGGGTCCTGGATTCAAACACCACATCAGGCTCCCTGCTCAGTGGAGAGCCTGCTTCTCCCTCTCCCTCTGCTGCTCCCCCTGTTTGTGTTCTCTCTGTGTCTGTCTGTCTCTCTGTCAAATAATAAATAAAATCTTAAAAAAAAAATCTTATAGAAAATCAGATATAGGTAGATTCTATATCCAAATGTGAATGGAAAAGCTAAAAAACTTGTAGAAAATAAAGAGAGTATCTTCATTGGGGGAGGAGGATAAGGAAATATTTCATCAGAAGGACAAAAAGGTATAAACCATAAAAGAAAAATGTTAGGGGCGCCTGGGTGGCTCAGTGGGTTAAAGCCTCTGCCTTCGGCTCAGGTCATGATCTCAGGGTCCTGGGATCGAGGCCCGCATCGGGCTCTCTGCTCAGCAGGGAGCCTGCTTCCTCCTCTCTCCTCTCTCTGCCTGCCTCTCTGCCTACTTGTAATCTCTCTCTGTGTCAAATGAATAAATAAAATCTTTAAAAAAAAAATAAAATAAAATAAAATAAATAAAAAAATAAAAATAAAAAAATAAAAAAAAAGAAAAGAAAAATGTTAATAACTCTGTTCATCAAAAGATACCATTAAGAGAGTTAAAAGGTGAACCACACAGCAGGAGAAGGTAAGTACAACACGTAAAAATGACAAAGGTTTCAGGATCATAATGATAAACCAATATAGAATAAGTCAGATGAATAGAAACGGAGGGTAGAACAGAGGCTGTCAGGGGCTGGGGAAAACGGGGAGTAAGGAGCTGTTGTTTAAAGGGGACAGAGGGCGCCTGGGTGGCTCAGTGGGTTAAAGCCTCTGCCTTCGGCTCAGGTCATGATCCCAGGGTCCTGGGATCGAGGCCCGCATCGGGCTCTCTGCTCCGCAGGGAGCCTGCCTCCTCCTCTCTCTCTGCCTGCCTCTCCGCCTACTTGTAATCTCTCTCTCTGTGTCAAATGAATAAATAAAATCTTTAAAAAAAAATAAAAAATAAAAAATAAAGGGGACAGAACTTCAGTTCCACAAGGNTCTCTCTCTGTGTCAAATGAATAAATAAAATCTTTAAAAAAAAAAAAATAAAAAAAAATAAAGGGGACAGAACTTCAGTTCCACAAGGTAAAGAAGTTCTGGCGACCGCTGAATACACTTACTACTCCTAAACTGCACATTCAGAAATGATTAAGAAGGTAAATTTTATTTTATGTGTATATTACCACAAATAAATTTTTTTAAGATTTTATTTATCTGACAGAGAGAGAGAACACAAGCAGGGGGAGCAAAAGGCAGAAGGAGAGGGAGAAGCAGGCTCCCTGCTGAGCAGGGAGCCCAATGTGGACTCGATCCCAGGACCTGGGACCACAACCTGACCTAAAGGCAGACGCTTAACTGACTGAACCACCCAGGTGCCCCACTACAAATAAAATTGTTAAATAAATAACCAAGCCAATATGAAAATGGGTAGCAGGAGACTTAGACATCACAAAAGGATATTTCCAGTTAGCCATTAAAGATACAAAAGGTGCTAAATGCCATTATTCAGAGAAATGGAAATTAAAACCACAACTACTACCAGAAAACAAAATAAAAAAGACTAACAATAAAACAAGTGTTGAGAAGGATAGGGAGCAACTGGAACAGCATACAACACTGATGGGTGTATTTGGAGCACTGGTGGCATTATCTACAGAAGTGAAACATACATACACGCACACAGATCCACACAGAGCTCTATATACAACAAAATCAAAGACATGTACAAGAATATTCATAATAGCCCCAAACTAGAAACAACACATCCATCAAGAGCAGAGTAGATCAATAACTATGATATAATCATACAACAGAATTCAATGGCACAGAAACATGAATACATCACTGCTCCATGCAACATGGATAAATCTCAAAATGTTGAGCCAAAGTAGTACAGTTGACCCCTGAACAATGTGAGGGTTAGAGGTACCAATCACCCTGCATAGTCAAAAAAGTCCATGAATAACTTATAACTTCCCCAAAGCGTAACAGCTTACTGTTGACTAAAAGCCTTACTGATAACATAAACAGTAGATAAACACAATTTTGTAAGTTATATGTACTATATTCTGTACTCTTCCAATAAAGTAAGCTACAGAAAAGAAAATATTAGGAAAATCATAAAGAATACAAAATATATTTACAGCACTGTACTGTATTTAAACAAAACAATCGTGTGTAAGTGGACCTGCACAGTTCAAACCCATGCTGGTCAAGGGTCAACTCTAAGTATGATATAATACACAGTGTATGATTCCACTTGAATTTCAAAAACAGGCAAAGGCAGTCTAAGGTGTTAGGAGACTAAATAGTAATTATCTTTGGGAAGAAGTGAAGTTAATAGTTAACAGGAGAGGCACAGCAGAGGTAGAGACAGGTATTCTGAGTTCTATCTCGATCTATAGGGTAGTCTACAGGGAAGTCTTACAAAAAGATGAGGTGGTTAGAAATGACAGATGCTGGAAAGAAAGCAAAGAAGGGGAAAACTAAAAAACTCTCACAGGACTTGATGACAGTGTTCACCAACTTTATGAAAGAGAAGTTCAGTAGAAGGGCAAAATCATTAAACAGTGGGGAAAAAAGAGGTGATGCACTGAAGAAACGAGTACCGACTCTTCTGCAAATATATACTTTTTTTTTTAAGATTTTACTTATTTATTTGACAGAGAGAGAGAGACAACACAAGCAGGGAGAGTGGGAGAGAGAGAAGCAGGCTTCCCGCTGAGCAGGGAGCCTGATACAGGATTCGATCCCATGACCTGAGCCTAAGGCAGACACTTAATGACTGAGCTACCCAGGAGCCCATCTTCTGCAAATATGGAGCAAGGATGATAACTCTACTAAGTAAGGCATAAACTGATGGTTAAACTACAAAAAAAAAAAAAAAAAGCCCTTTTTTTTTTTAATATTTTATTTATTTATTTGACACAGAGAGAGAGATCAGATCACAAGTAGGCAGAGAGACAGGCAGAGAGAGAGGAGGAAGCAGGCTCCCCGCTGAGCAGGGAGCCCGATGCGGGCCTCGATCCCAGGACCCTGAGATCATGACCTGAGCCGAAGGCAGAGGCTTTAACCCACTGAGCCACCCAGGCGCCCAAAAAAAAAGCCCTTTTAAAGTGTACTAATGCTCCTCAATATGTTAACAGCCAGTCAGGATCAAAAATTTTCAAGTATTGGGGCTCCTGGGTGGCTCAGTTGTTAAGCGTCTGCCTTCAGCTCAGGTCATGATCTCAGGATCCTAGGATCAAGCCCCACATTAGGCTCCCTGCTCAGTGCTTCTCCCTCTCCCACTGCTTGTGTTCCCTCTCTCACTGTGACTCTGTCAGATAAATAAATAAATAAAATCTTAAAAGAAAAAATTTTTTTCAAGTATCTTCAAAACCAAAATAAGTCACTCTTACAGATCTTGTTCATGAGATCTTTTCATTGTAGAAAAAATATATATTCATTTACCTTCCTCCTCCCAGAAAGAGAAGTCCAAGGGCCATGTGATGGGCTAAGTGGAAACCGTAGTTCATTTCACCACCTGTTTTCATGTGTAAGAAGCGACAAAGCTGCAAAACCTTTAGGTTCCCCGAGCCAGCCATTACCATGGCAAGAGACAGCAGCACCACACTCAGGCAGGTTTCTAGGTTGTAAGGACCTGTCTGGAAATGCAAAAAGATGACATACTACAACTGGTGCATTACATTTGTTATCGAAACTAAATTGGCCACCATTAGACTACAAATATTTACAACTTTGAAAAAATCTGTAAAAACAAAATTTTTCTCTGATTATGAAATTTAAGTTAAATGTAGAAAGTCAGAAAATATGTATCGAAAAGTAAATAACCATTCCCTGGAATACTAACACCCAAAGAGAACTGCCATAAACATTTTGGCCTTTCCCCAAATCTTTTCCTGTATCTATGAATTTTTCTTTCAAATGAAACTGAGATGTTACTACACATATTTTTAACTTTTTTAATCTATTATATAGAAATAATCTTTACTCATAAAAAATTCTTACAGCATGAGTCTGACAGCTCCATTGTATAACAATGTCTGGATACACAATAATCAAATTTACCTAACTACTTTAAGACTTTTTGATTTTCCAGTTTTCTCATATTATAATGTTGCAGAAATCTGTGTGGTTTTTATTGGGAAATAAAATCTTAAAATCTCCTGTCATTAGAGCAGCAATGCCTCAAAAGGAATTGTGTTTTTACTAAGCACTGTTTTTTTAAAAAAAAAAGCAGTTACCAATATTCAGTCCAGAGACAGAATGGCATAGGGTATGACAATCCATGAAGGATATGGTTTTTGCTATCACAAGAATTAGAGACCTGCACATCCTTCAAGGGTCAGCATACTTTCACCTAATTAATTCCCCAGAACACAAATACAAAGATGAGCCAAAACTTCAAATCTCCCATACTCAACAAACTGCAGAGATACTTAATAACACATAAGTCGCTGAATGATCAGTGAATTTTCTTCAAGTTCAATTATATTCCCAAGGTGAATGATCATAAAAAGACTTACTACAGAAGCATTAGGTGCAGACAAATAAGTCATAAAATCTTTTGCAAATTTATGCTGGAAAAACAAAAGAAAAAAATATGAGGTTAAAAGACGTCTATTAACGCTTTGTTAGAAAAGAGAACAGAGTAAATTAAGATACTTCTTACCAAACAGTTAAACGCTGATAAGTTTTCTGAGCCAGCAAATCGAAAACCCAGAGACAAACAGGCTCCTGCAATTATGTAGACATGTGCTTGCCTGAAAACAGATTGCCAGAAATTTAATACTACCATTATTTTGCTTTAAAATTCATTATTACTATTTTCTGGGGGTAAAAATAATAAATATTCCTGTTCTCAAAACTAGTTTATATTCTTCTGGGAATGCTCAACTGTGCCTCTACTCCATCAGCAGATTTCTTCAGCAGAAGGACCACGTAGCCCTTACTGATAAAGTGTGCCTCTTGACTGCGTGTTTCACACACAGCAAAGAGAATTTTTAAAAATAACTGCCAATATTTGTAATGAAAAAGATAAAAGAGGAATATGTACAAGTTAAATCTCTGATATTGTTTTTTGAGGGTAAGAGCTCTACACTTCAGAGACCTCAATAAAAAATTAACTCTGTGAGCATCCGGTAAGTAATGGTTATAATCCTGGGGGATTCAGAATTACTCAAATCAAGGAGTACTTTTTCCACACAATATATTTCTATTTATTTATGAGAGATTCTACAATAGCTCATTTGATTTACATATTTCCCAACTTACGATAAAGTTTCCAAATTCAAATCCTCTGAGCAAGGCAATTCAATTTCACTGAGAGAGATACTATTTTCTCTAATAATCTGTCAAGAAAGCAAGCAAGAATGCCAGGACATTAATATTCAAGTTACAACTTTTAAATGATTTGAAAAGTAACATAATGCTTTTTGGGGTGCCTGGGTGGCTCGGCTGGTTAACCATCTAACTCTTGATTTCAGATCAGGTCTTGATCTCAGGGTTGTGATATCAAGCCCCACATAGGGCTCTGCGCTGGGCATGAAGCCTGCTTCACTATATTAATTACCCAAGCTAAACTAAACCATCAATACGTTAATCTGTAACTACTGTCGAGAAATACATCCCTTTCTCTTATACTGTTAGTAGACAAAACTTTATCAAATTTAATTTAAGTTACCCAATTAAATCATTTAATTAACTTTAAATTCTAAAAATTATTCTTATAATCTTTTAAAAGACTTTAGGAGAGTAACATTTCAGGATGCTTTCTATAATAAACCAATAAATATTCTAAACTCATTTACGATACAATCTTTTTTTTTTTTTTTTTTTTTTTTGAGGGGGGTGGAGGGTCAGAGGGAGAAGCAGACTCCCTGCTGAGCAGGGAGCCCCAAGCGAGACTCCATCCTGGGACTCCAGGATCATGACCTGAGCCGAAGGCAGTCACTTAACCAACTAAGCCACCCAAACGCCCTTGATACACTCTTCTTATACACTGAATATCACCAAATCAAAAAATTTGAAATACCTTTTCTCTTTGATAATCTCAATGAGGTAAGCAATTATGCTGGCTGTGTAATATAGGTTGATAACTACTTCCACCCTTCTTCCTTCCTCTCCAGACTTTATTTTTAATTTTGAATGTTATTTACTCAGAAAAAGAGTGATATTCTGAAAAACTGATATAACTCTAAAGTAACTTACACATACATAGATAACCTAATTATAACATTTATATAAAGTGTTTATTATATCATATAGAAATGGAATATTTCTATTTTGACATCAGGCATTAATAAGCTCCTTTTGTCTTCAAAACTGGAGCTTAAGGCCTAGGTTCAGCAGGGCCCACACTAGCTCTGTGACCACACGCAATTTTCTTGACTGCTCTGTGTCTCATCTATAAAATGAGCATAGTAAGTGCCTACCTTCTAGGTTCCTATGAGAATCAGAAGACTCAATCTACTCAAAGCTCTTAAAATTAATGCCTGCTACATCCTAAGTCTTAAGTGTTAGCTGCTATCATCATCAATAACCTGGGTATCTAACACTATACTTGATCATAAACCATTTAAGAGCATCACTAAGAACTTGGGTTGTAAATAACTGGGGGAGGAGAGGGAGAACCCCTCTTCAATCTAGTCCTTGTCATCTTTCCTATGGTCTCCTAAAGTTTAAAAAAAAAATTAAAAATATAAGGAGTAATCAATGAGAGAAATGTAATCATTTAAGGGCAAGGAAAGGCATACAGGAAATGAACAAGAAAAGACCACCAAACTCCTCTGTCTTGTAGAGAGTACAATGCAAAACTCTTAAGATCTGAAGTTCTAATAGCTAGTTACTGTTTTACCCTAGTTCTTGATAGCTGGGTGACTCTGGACCGGTCTGCCTTCTTTCAATTAAGAGTATACTCTAACAGTGTAATAGTAGCTCTCATTACTAAGTGCTAGTGGCTAGAAAAAAAAGATGGAAAAGACACAGCAGCTCACTTAGAGGAGTTCACAGTCTTACAGATGCAAAGACATACTGATGTCAAACAAAAATAGCACACTGTTCCAACCCATGCACTGAGGGCAACACTTGAACAACTCACAGTACAGCACCTAAGAGCATAACATAAGGTTGTACAGTAAAGGAAGGAAAAAGTGCTATGAAGACATTAGTTGTTGTTATTTTACATGTGCCTTAAGTCCAAACAAACAAAAAAAGCAGTTAACAAAGTGATCTTTTTAATACTTCTTTTGACACTAGGTTGTATACCACAAGGGGGCCCTGCTACAGAATCAATGAAATGAATGGGAGAAAACTGGGAGGAAAGTGGAGACTGATAGAAAGAATCAGTGAACATAATTGTGAATTTGCCATATGTATTTGGGGATCCCTGATATAAACAAGGCCAAATTTTAAAATATTAAGTCTGAAGTAAAAGATATGTCAGAAAGATAACTATGTATTAAAAGTCCAAGGGCCACATTTCCACAAAAGTTAAAAAGAGAACTCTGACACAGATTTTTACTTTCTGTTCTGGAATACAATTATTTGTGTTCATGTTTAACTTCATAAACTAAACTTAGTAAATTTATTTACTAGAGTTTCTTGAGGACAGTCCACATGTCAGATCCATGTTAAATGTAACCTAGAGTTTAGCACTGACAGAGTTCATTTACAGGAGATCAACAAATATGTGCTGAATGAAGGAATGGGTAAAAAAATATAATTTTATCCTATAATATAGATTTTAAAGGGCACTTTAAGAAAGAACTGACATCTCTGACAACCAGATGTGCTAGGAGTTAAAATTTTGGTGACAAATGGCTGAGTCAATTAAAACAACTCTTCCTCACCTGTTTCACATTAATGGTTAACAAACTGGAAGAATCAAACAAATAAAAATAAATCTAGGAGTTCAGGTAATGGACGAATAAACTATCAGACTCTCTTGCAGAAAACAAGTATAAACTTCGGGCAAAATATAAAAATTAACTATTATGGCAGGGGTCAGCAAATCTTTCCTTAAAGGGCCAAAGAGTAAACATTTCTGGGTTGTAGACCATATAGTACCTAAAGTAACTCCTGATTACTGCTGTTGTAACACAAAAGCACCATATGTAATAAGTAAATGAATGACATGGCTGTGTTCTGAAAAAACTTCACTTATAAAAACAGGTGGGCCATAGTTCCCCAATCCTTGACCTAAAGGAACTAGAGATAAAACAAAAGCAAGCAGTTTCTAGAGGAAAGCTGACACTTAGAAGACAGGAAAACCACTGTGTAAGTTTCCTTTTTCATGGCTTCTGGCCCAAGGACAGGTCTTAGTCTGTGCTATAAAGGGAAGCTTAATTAGGATAAAAAGGTCAAAAATATATTTTTAAGATTTTATTTATTTATTTGACAGACAGACAGAGATCACAAGTAGGCAGAGAGGTAGGCAGAGGGAGAGGGGAAAGCAGGCTCCCTGCTGAACAGAGAGCCCGATGCGGGGCTCGATCCCAGGACCCTGAGATCATGACCTGGGCCGAAGGCAGAGGCTTAAACCCAGTGAGCCACCCAGGTGCCCCGGTCAAAAATATTTTTTTAGGGTACTTTAGTATACTTAGTTTTTAATACTACAATTTCTCAGGATCTGGGGCCAAAAGAGAAGACTGTGGTCTGTGGTCAGCACACAATCTTAAACTGAAAGTTTCCATGTTTTCAAGAGATACTATAATTATCAATAGTGCCTTTATTTTAGAAAAAGGTATTTTATAGGATTTTGTAAAATTCCACAAGAAACCATAATTTATGCTATTAAAGATATAGCAATATTTATTATACATACTCACTTGAGGAACATTGCTATCAACCCACTTGGAATTTGGTAAAATATCATCCCACAGAATCAGGCATCGAGCAAGTGTCTTAAAAGTGTAACAGGAAAAAAAAAATGTAACAGAGATAAAAATCAATTAGAGCAGGCAAAGTTCATAGATTTTTATAACAATGATCATATTAAATAATGTAAAAATCAGTTCCCAACTGATGGTAATCTGAAAAATATAGTACATACTATCAGCCTAAGCTAAACTCATTAAAATAAATTGAAGATTTAGATTTTAACACATTAAAAAAACCCTAAAATTGAGTTGTTATCAAAGTTTAAAGGACTTTTAAACACTTGCTTCATAAAAGAAAAATCACAAAGAATCTTAGCACTGTCTATATAACTTAAAAGCTTTCATATGCTAAAAACACACAAGTTTAAACATTAAAGAATAAAGGGGAAAATGTAGGCAATCATGTCAAACAGTTTCTGTCATTAATTATACCCTTAATAATAATTTTACATCCTTAATAATGAAAGAATGTAAAATACAGCAGCCCCAGCCCTTATTGCTTGTTGAATAATGTAAGAAGTTGAAATGTCAACTCCTAGTATTATATAGCAATATGGTTGTATTTCCTGGCATTACTACAAGTTACATTTGGGAAATTTCAAAAGAATACTACCAATTACATCTAGATGATGGAATAATAGTAAAAGGTTCCCCTGCAGAAACATTTATATTCACAAGCTAAACTTGGGAAACACAAATAGACTCCTAATGTTAGCAGAAATAAAAAATGACAAAGTACCATACCCGAAGCAAGAGAAATTCTGGCTTCACAAAGTCCAGCAGATACATGGTGTCAGGAGCACGAAGCCAATCTGCAATAGATCTGTTGGTGGAGGATATCAGTAGGCATACTGCTCAACTAGAGAACACAAAAACCAGGAATCCCAAGACACCCAAGAAATCCCCACTCCATCCACTACCGTATTTGCTTTCCATAGTACTTATGCCCTCTAATACAGTATTTGTCATGTATGAATGTCTGTCCTATGACAAGATATGCTTTATGAAACAGATATTTTTAGTTTTGTTTTGTTCACGGAAACATCTCCATTACCAAGAAAGTGCTAATATACACATTCATCAAAATAGATGAATACCTGTTTTTAACCATTTTGTTAATTTTACATACATTCACTTTTTCTAACAGGAGAAATTCACGATACTGAAAAAATTCTTGAATCTTAGAATATTTTTTAACTTAAAAGATTTAAAATTTAAAACACAGTTTAATGTCTCCTACCCAACTTACTCTTCTATATAAAATGTAAAAAAATAAATGCCAAAAGTCTACTTTCAAGTATCCAGCACTAAGTATTGGGAGTTGAGAAGGAAGCTGGTATGATTACTAGGCAAGTTCTTGAACTAAGCAGAAATCATTTTTTATAAATTGTAACCAAGAATAGAATAATGCTAAGTGATTCTGATTTAACTAATCCTCAAATAACATGAATAATTAGTGAAAAAGAATTTGGGTATTTTCTGACTGTAACATCAATAATAAAACGAAAATAAAAATTAGCAACTATATTGTCAAAGATTAAGGTAGCAGAATATACTGTTTCTAGATAAAAATCTGTATAACTTAAGTACTGGAGAGAATCAAAATCAGGTTAATCTAGTACAAGGAAAATAAAACACATTAAGATAATTTAGTTTTACTACTGAAGTCAGAAAGGGAGTCACACTATGGTGCCAAGGGGTGAAGTAGGGGAATGTGATACCTGTTATTGGTTTTTAAGTAGATCATAGCCAAAGCTAGAGTGGCACCTGGACAAGTTACATCCACATTTATGGTATCTCCTTCCTATCAAAAAAAAAAAGTTTATTTATTTAAAAAAGTTCTGAATTATTACAAATTCTTCTGAATACTAACCTATGCTTAAAATTAACAGATTCACAAATGTTGGTAAGAAAATTACTATTTTCAAATTAACTTCTTAGCTTCCAGAATTTTGATCTGTTGCTTTATTTTGGACTTACTTTGATTTGATAACTTGGAGATTTATGCTTCTCCCTGTGCATTCCTGCTTGAAAGCGCCTATGCCCTCCAACCATGTACTGATAAAGTTGCTCAGGCACATTGAGATCAGACATACCTATCAAATTACTTCCATGCTGGAAAATGAGATAACAAACATATGAAAGGAAATCTTATGGAATAAGATTCATAACACACACCCATAAGAAATAAAAGAATGAACTAACTTCAAACAAGGTATTTTGGTTTTTTTTTTTAATTAAAATAACTATTACTCATGACTTAATACTCAAACAAGCTCTTAATTATTCACATTAAGAATTACAATACTTAGGGGCGCCTGGGTGGCTCAGTAGGTTGAGCATCCAACTCTTGATTTCGGCTCAGGTCATGATCTCAGGGTTGTGAGATCAAGTGCCCCTTTGGGCTCCGTGCTCAACAGGGAGTCTGCTAGAGATTCTCTTTCCCTCTACCTCTATCCCCCCACCCCGCCACCAAGCGTGCTAACACTCATGCTTTCCTTCCCTCTAAAATAAGAAATCTTTAAAAAAAAAAAAAACAGAATTACAATACTTACATGTTCAAGTTAATACTTTCATGTCACAAAATAAAGACTTCAAAATACCGTTAATTATACTAATAATAAAAGAAAATATTAGGTGTGTAAATGAAACTTGAACTATGAACATCTGAGCCCTTTCATTATTGTACCTATGAACTATTTCAGCAATAGTAAGTATAATAATAAACTTATTGAACACTTACTGTTTCAGGTACTATTCTGTGCATTTAACATGGATTAACTTACCTAATATGACAATTCTACCAAATAGTTACTATTTTATAGATGAGGAAAGTGAGGCACACATAAAGCCCAAGGTTGTAAAGCTAGTAACTGGCAGGGTTGGATATAAACAAGGATATAAAACAATCCATGGAGTTGCTTAAACACTAGACAATACTGTAGTTAAAGGACATGACTCACTGGTCAGAACCCAATCAAGGTCCCAATTCCAAGTATGCTGCTTTTTCATTGTACCATCTATTCTTTAGTTCACGTGTCAAATGTGAAGAATTAAAAACCTAACAGACAGTGAACTTTCTTTTTATAGTTTAGTTTTAGTATAACACTGTACTGGTGGTTCTTAAGGAACCCACATTCCAGGTGACACAGCCATTTGATCAAATGTCTCTGATAATTCTATACTATGTTTCATGGATGTGGGTAAAGATGGAACAAAGTGATACTGCATCCTGTCACAAACCAAATACTACAGTGACAACATTCTGAGATCCCAGTGAATACCTAGACGTCAAAAGAAGGTCACAGTTTATCTCTAGCAACTACTATAGACACTAAAGCTCCCCATCATAAACAATTTTCTTTTTTCTGTCTGAGGGGGCTATCACTTCATCTTATGTCTTAAATTCTTTGTGATCGTTCATTCCCTAGGTTCATTCATGAACATTTACATCTAAGTAGAGAGGGATAAAAACCTTAAAGCCCCATTCTTCACTACAAATTCTCTCCATTTCCAAATCTAGCACTTTGAAAAATATCCAGAAAGAAAAAAGAGCTGAGAATCAGGTTAAGTGACAGTAAGGCAGAGTGGTATTCAGAGTTAAATGTCAAGATCATTTGTCTCAACATGCAGATGTCATAACTGAAGCATATGAAGGCACAGAGAATGCTTACCCCCAAGCAAACCATACCCAAGGCCAAGCCAGCAGCTAAAGAGTAAGACTCTCTGTCAGTGCAGTATTCCATTTCAGGACCAGGGGGCCGTCCTATAAAATAGAAAATAACACAGTTCAATCTGATCTCCTGGCCTCTTAAATTCTATCATAAGTTTTAGAATTAGCTTTCTAGTTACCTGCATAAGAACCACAGATTTAATACAACCCACTCAGAAAGATAAGACATTATCACAGATGATATGCACAACTGTTGGTTTACTACATAGTAAAGCTCAAAATGGTTCTTTTAATGTACCAATTTGAAAGCAGTGACTTTAATACACTATGAAACCTTGAGTTTTATTAAAAGAAAAAGAAACTACTTGACCACTTCAAGTATACACACATGAGAAAAACTGAAAAAAGGAGATAATGATTTAATACAGTATTTCTTAAAGTTGTCTCAATGAAAGGAAAAGTCAACTGATACACCAGGGAGTCTGTGGAATCTCATAGAAGTATATATCTTTACATGTAAGATATTCCTTGTTTTCTCTTAAAATATAAAAACCTGTTTTATTTTTAAACATTTTAAGTGGTTTAGTATAAAAGGGATGTGTTCACATGTTCCCCATTCTTAAAGTAAAATTGATATTCTAGGGGAAAAAATTATCAAGAAATAGAAATTTTTTTTAAAGGAAGGACATTCAAAAATGTTTTAATTTTTAATCCCTTGCATTTTGCTTTTGTTTTGCTATTTCCAATCCACTGTTCAAACACTAATAATGGACAGGAAGGACTCTAAGTTTTTAAGCTAAATATTATGTTTTCAGACACTTAACTCATACTTTTAAAAAGCACCTCCTGATTCTAATTCTACCCTTTAGGGCAGCAAAATGTATTATACATAAAGATCCCTCTGTCCAAAACAAATTTCACACTCCTGGGATTTTACCCACAGGAAAAAAGTAATTAAAAAGAAAGAAAGAAAGAAAGAAAGATTATACAAAAGTAACTAATATTATACAAAAGCAATATTTATATCTGATAGCAAAGAATTAGAAACAAACTAAAAAGTCCTGAAAATCAGAAAACAGACAATTCACAGAACACCAATTCAATGATATTACACAATATGAAATTAATTTTAAAAAACATTTATGACAATGATATATGTTAAAGGGCAATATAAAAATAGTATGTACATTCTGATTGTAATTATATAAAAGAGCATATGCATATGAATCTAGATGAAATCCTCTATATACAACATGAATGAGGCATGCTTTGATTCACCTTGCAGATGAACAAGCTTTAAAAGCCACTCTTGAGTATCTTCTGAATAAATGTTTCTCAGACCAACTTATGCTATTATATATTTTGATAACAGAAAAATTTCAGTTTTGTGAATAATTTCATCACTGTAGTAGATTAAATTGTTGGTGTCAATTTTTCATTGTTCTTCATGAGTACACAGTGCTCATATGTACACATCCATACTCTTGACAGAGCCTGATGGTGGACTTGAACACATGACTAGCTTTGACCAGGGATCTTAGTTGCCTTAATGTAAGCGAAGGCCTGAAATGTGCTTCCATTATTTGGTTCTCCTTCTTGGCCTTCTGTTAACATGGTAAAACAAGCACATCCTCTAGCCTGGGCCCCAGAATAAGTCATCTGGACCAAGAGCCAGAGCAGCGCACCCACAGATCTATGGCCTAAAGCTGAGATACTGGGTCAATTTTGTGGTTGTTAGGTAGCATTACAGTGGCAATAGCTAACTAACAGAATCATTCCAGAGAAAAAAAGATCTTCAACAATATATCCTGAAATATATGTAGAAAAGATCCTGACTATAGAACAAGACATGGAACTATGTATCAAAATCAGTGAATATATTAATAATGCCAATAGCATTTCCATTTGTCAGAAAAAGGTAACAATGCCTAAGACACATTTCCAAAAGGTTTAGACTCAATTTCATTACCAATATACCCACTAGCACAAAAAGGAGGAAAAGAAAGAGTCAATCATTTCTATTCTCTTGAAAGTAATAATTGTCTAACAGAATGAACACTGTTTTTAGGGGTCAAAGTAATCAACTTTGCATTTCAAGTGCAGACCACTGCTAGATATTGCCTAGCAAAGACAAAGCAGCATGAACAGCACTCTCACTTGTGAGAGTTACCTCATTAAATAGGATCTCTGGAGCTCAACAACAGGCTGGCCAAATAAACATGCAGATTAATAACCTGCACACTAATATCAGCCTTGGAAAATATTACTTATACTATTTTTTTAAATTAGCATCAGAACATTCTAACAAAAGCTACTATTTTTCCTTAATTTTTATCATTTTACTATCATTTTTACCTCGGTTCCTGTAGAGAGGGCAATGTATGCTTATGAAGACACAGCGCTATTAATGCCATACCTATTTCAGCCAACAGGACTTCCGCAGTATGCCTATGAGCTGTCCCTTGATATACGAGGCCAATCCCAACCACTGCAGCTACTTGGACATTGTGAGGAACATCAAGCTCTGTAGACGTTGGGGGTAAGAGGGCTGGAATGTGAATGCTAAGAAGCCGAGTAATTGACATATCCATGGTGCCTAGTTTAGCAGCGGAAACACCAAGGAGCAGTCCAATGCTTGTCATTTCATGACCCTAAGATAGAAAGTAAAATGAAATGTAAGTCACTACCAAAACACATATGCAGTCTTAAATAAAGTACTGACTGCCAGTACTTTCAGTAAGTACTTTTATTGACAGGCACGGTGAGAAGCACCAAGAATACAACAGCAAACTAAAGAGACACAGTCTTTACTCTCATGATGCAAGCGCCCTCGTGGGGGAAAAAAGTGTTGCAGTAAAAACATACAAATAAATATACTATTGAAAAGCAGTATATTGAAAAAGTACAAAGTAACATGAAATAGTATTTCTTAAAAGTCTAATTTCGATTAGGAGGAGCTGAAGAATTATTAGGAATCTCTAAAGAAGTAAAACTTACAACAGGACCTGAAGTATTCATACAAATTAACCAGAAAAAGTGGTAGAAAGGGAGGTACTCAGCATTAGAGAGTAAGAGAAAATGAGGTCAGGTGAGAGAATAACACGTAAATGGTTCTGATGTGATCCAGAAATAAACCCTCACAGTAATGGTCAAGTGACCACAGGGTGCCAAGACAATTCGATGGGAACCAAATAGTCTTTTCATAAAATGGCGCTGTAAGGGCGCCTGGGTGGCTCAGTGGGTTAAAGCCTCTGCCTTCGGCTCAGGTCATGATCTCAAGGTCCTGGGATCGAGGCCCACACTGGGCTCTCTGCTCAGCAGGGAGCCTGCTTCCCCCCCTCTCTCTCTGCCTGCCTCTCTGCCTCCTTGTGATCTCTCTCCCTCTGTGAAATAAATAAATAAAACTTTAAAAAAATAAATAAATAAAATAAAATGGTGCTGTGATAACTGCAGACCACATGCAAAAGAATAAAGCTGGACAGCTTCTTTACATCCTTCACAAAAAATTAACTCTAAGTGGACCAAAGAACTAAATATAAGAGCTAAAACTGTAAAACTCCTTGAAAAAAACATAGGTGTAAATGGGTTAGGAGGATGGGTTAGGCAATGAGATATGATACCAAAGCACAGCAATTAAAGAAAAAAATAGACAAACTGGACTTCATTAAATTAAAAACCTTTGTGCTCCAAAGATAACCACCAGAAAGTGAAAGACAATCCAAAGAATGGAAGAAATTTTTGCAAATTATTTATCTGTTAATGGACTTAGTATCCAGAATACATAAAGAATACAATTCAGTAAGATACCCCAATTTTATAATAAACAGGATCTGAATAGACATTTCTCCAAAGAAGACTTACAAATGTCCTATGAGCACAAAGAAGATGCTCAACATCATTAGTCATCAGGGAAATGCAAACCAAAACAATGAGATACTACTTCACACATACTAAGATGACAATAATCAAAAAGAAAGACAAATGTTGGCAAGAATGTGGAGAAACTAGAATCCTTATGTATTGCTGGTGAGACTGTAAAAACATTATAGCCACTCTGGAAACAGTTTTATAGTTCCTCAGAAATTTAAACAAAGAGTTACCTTATGACCCAGCAATTCTACTCCTAGGAACATACCCAAGAGAAATGAGAACATATGTCCATACAAAAACATGTACATGTTGATAGCAGCACTATTCGTAACAGTTAAAAAGCAGAAAAAACCAACTATCCACCAACTGATGAATGGATAAACACAGTCGAACCACAAAATGGAATTATCTATTCAGCAATAAAAGGCATGAAGTGCTGATACATGATACAATATGAACAAATCATGAAAACATTATAAGACAAAGAAACCAGCCAAAAAAGACCACGTACTGTAGGATTCCATTTATATGAAAGGCCCAGAATCAGCAAATCCAGAGACAGAAAATAGATCAGTAGTAGCCAGGGACTGGAGGGAAAGGGAATAGAGGGTGACTGCTACTGCTTGAGGGTCCTTTATAGACCAATGAAAATGTTCCAAAAGGAACAGCAGAAATGGATGCCTAATTCTTTGAACATATTAGAAACCACTGCATTATATACTTTAGGTGAATTTTTACAGCATATAAGTGAAAGAGTTTATGCCAAGAGAAAGAGTTTGGTTTGCCAAACTCTGAAGTGAAAGAATTTGGTTTGCCAAGGAGCTAAAACGACCAGTCCCCATGGTTGGAGTGTGGACAGCAAGGGAATGAGTGGTACAAAATAAGGCTGGATACGTGACTGGGATCACATAGGCTCCTAGAATGTGTATCAAGAGCAATGTAAGATCTTTAAACAGTTTTGATCAGGGAAGTGATATATGCTAATTTATACTTTAGATAGATGACTCTGCCTGCTACGGGAAAAATGGATTGAGAGGTAGAAGAATGAAGAAGGAAGAGCAAATAGAACAATTAGAAGCTACTGCAGGGGCCTGGATGAGGCACACTGCCAGGAGCTGGGAGTCTCACCTTGGTCAAGTAGTCATGGATATTGAGAGTAGCCAGCTTGGTAAGGTGCCCATTCAGACCAAGGGCCATAAGAAAGCCAGCATATTCATTGGCTAACTCCGCATGTTTGGGCTTATTGTAAACAATCCAAGCTGAGTCGATCTGGGAGGCGGGAGCTATCTTCAGGCCAGCAGCCACACCATTGTGGAAGCTAGCCCAGCTCGTCATGTTGGGAGGCACATCGATGTTTCCACTGTTAAGGTCTACTGTTGTGTTCCGAGGAGGGGCCCGTCCTATTCAGGCAAACGAATTTAAAATTGAGAGAATAATTCATAAATCCAAAACTGCTCAATTTAGATTTTTGATAACAGTGATTACCTTTTCCTACATTCAAAACTCTTAACCCCATAATATCTGGAATGACATTAGGTAATTATGAGTACTTTAACTTATGCGTCAAATTTGATGCAAGGTGAAAAAACCGTATTTAAAATAATTCATCATCTGAAACTGGACTACTTTCTTACACCATATACAAAAATAAACTCCAAACAGATTAAAGACCTACATGTGAGAACTGAAACCAAAAAACTCCTAGAAGAGAACACAGGCAGTAATTTCTTTGACAGAGGCCAAAGCAACATTTTTCTAGATATGTCTCCTAAAGCAAGGGAAACAAAAGCAAAAATAAACTATTGGGACTACATAAAAATAAAATGCTTTTGCACAACCAAAGGAAAGCAACAACAAAACAAAAAGGAAACCTACTGAATGGGAGAAGATATTTGAAAACCACATATCTGATAAGGGGTTAATATCCACAATATATGAACTAATATGACTCAACATAAAAAAAAACTAATTAAAAATGGGCAGAAGACCTGAATAGACAATTTTCCAAAGAAGACATACAGATGGCTAACAGATATGAGAGGATGCTCAACATCACTCATCATCAGGGAAATGCAAATCAAACCCACAATGAAATATCACCTTACACCTGCCAGAATGGCTAGAATCAAAAAGACAAGAATTGACTAATGTTAGTGAGGATGTGGAAAAAAAGGAACCTTCGTGCATTGTTGGAGCAAATGCAAACTGATATAACCACTGTAGAAAACAGTATTTTGAGGTTCCTCAAAGATTTAACAACAGAAATACCACATGATCCAACAATTTCACTACTGGGTATTTACCTTCCAAAAGCAAAAGCATTAATTTGAAAAGATACATTCACTCTGTGCTTATTGTAGCATTATTTACAATAGCCAAGATATGAAAGTAGCCCAAACATCCATCAATAGATGAATAAAGATGATGTAGTACACACACACACACACACACACACACACACACACACACACACGAGGAACATTACTCAGCCATTAAAAAATGAGATCTTGCCATCTGCAACATGGATGAACCTAGAGGGTATTATGCTAAGTGAAATAAGTCAGATGGAGAAAGAAAAATGCCGTATGACCTCACTTATATGTGGACTCTAAAAAACAAAAGAAATGAATAAACAAAGAGCAGACTCAAGCCTATAAATACAGAGAATAAACTAATGATCAACGGCGAGGAAGCGAGTAGGACGATGGGCAAAATGAGTGAAGGAGAGTAGGAGATCTAGGCTTCCGGTTATGGAACAAATAAGTCATGGAAATAGGAGATACAGTATTTGGGAATATGGTATTATAAAAATACTGCATGGTAACAGATGGTAGCTACACTTGCAGTGAGTGTTAACATACAGAGTTACTGAATTGCTATGCTGAAACTAATCTACCATTGTTAAGTCAATACACTCAAAATTTTTTAATAAAAAAAGTTTAAGAATAAAATAATTCATTATCCTTTTCACTAAAATACATGGAGCTATGATAATGGATACCAATTTAACTTTATACAGATCTAAGTAGGTAGGATACCCACTACTTCAAAATCTGTCAAACAGAAGCAAGCTTATTAAAAATAAAATGAAGGCGAACATCACAGTTAAGCTATATGAATAACAAATTTCAACCTGTGATTGACATCACTGATGTTAATTTCAAATATGCCAGCCTATATTTTTCTCTGAACATTAAATACATTGAAAAAAGAGGCAAGGACCTTTATAGATCTGCTCTCTTACCATATGTTTGCCTTGCTGGATAAGTATCTAATTAAATGCCATTATTAAAAATGCCACATTGTATTCAGATAGTACTATAATAAGCATCATTTTATAGACCTGAAGTACCCAGTGAATCATAAAGAGTATTTGCTAAATTAAATTTTATGGTCAACTTATGTAAGAGTAGTGTAAATTAAATGTTCATGATGCTATGCTCTCTTTGAATTCCTTCCCTTGAGTCTTTTGATTCTCTTTTGGATCTCCACTGTGTACATGTAAATACTGAATTATTTTTATATCTTTAATGTTCTGTATTAATTAGGTCAGGTCATGGATATTTAAAATAACTGTTCTAAATATTGCATAAAATTATATAGCTCACTACAAGTTTGAAAATATGGTTTTAGAGTTCTGAAGTATAGGTAAAATAAATTTCACATAGATGCACAATGTCTTAATTGGAATGTGTATACACAAACATACAAAGTAAAATATATTTGTCTCTACCATTTGGTTTGTGTACCTAAGAGCTAACTCAAATACTGGTGTATGATGGTGGCACACTGGGTGACAAGTTCATGAGGTATACTTTTACCTTCTCAAAAGGCAGAGAGATTAATAATGAAAACACAAATGAACTTTCCAAAACAATTCATCATATACAAAAGACAGAGTATTTACACACAAGAGAAAATGAGGCAAAGGGTAAAGCAAATTTTCTTCAATAAGAATGACATACAAAAGTACTGATATCAGTGTGAGCTAAGGAGCTATTTTAAGAGAGCATCTTTTCCTAATTAATTATTAAAACTAGATAATAATTTTGGGGGGGAGGCTTACCAGAATGGCTAAAAGAATAAATTTGGACTAATGTCAGAAACACATTCTGAATATACAAATTTAACTAAATGTATTCAGGGGGAAAAAAAAGACTTATGTATTAATTTTTTTTAACACCCACCCAAGCATCGCTGCCCAGATTTAATACATTTTAATATTTGCCAGTTTTACATGAGATTCTTTTCAACTCAAATTCTTTGAAAATTTCAAACAGCTGAAAGACTAACAGAATGAATACCTATATACCCTGCTCTCCATGAAGATTCAGTAATTGTTCAGATTTTGCTGCACTGCTCCACCTCTGAGAGAGAACAACTCAAATATTGAAGGTAACTCTGCTTGCTATGTCTCTACATAAGATCAGGGCTGCACAATAGGTATAATATTGGAGATGAAAATGTGTTCTTCATTCAGCTGCTCTCATTTTCCATGTTACTAAAAGTATAAGCTCTCCATATATCTGAATGGGACCCTGGATTTTTTTAAATTATGCAACTTAAAATATTATGGAATTCTATTGGTATATAATATTATACTATACATTACTGTGTGTATGATAAATACATTTCGTACAGGTCTCATAAAACCACACATACTATACCTTCAGAAATTTTCAATGGAAATTTCAACTGTACACAACTGTCACCTTTAGAACATATTCTTACCAGCATCAGGTGAACATGCACTATAAAACCCACTGTAATCAATATTATTAAGAAGAACACACTTATATCTTACAGAAGTAAAAATTCATACAACCAATCAGAAAGGTAATTTGACAATATGTTATATCGAAGCCTTAAAATCTTGCTGCCCTGGGAGTTCTACCTCTAAAGCAGTTAATATAAATAAGTTACTATACCCTGACAGCATGTTTATAATAGCAAAAAATGGTAATATCCAACAAAATCAGGTTGTTTACATAATCTATATTCCATCAATAAAATACTCTGGAGCAAGTAAAAATGAAGTTGTTGATTAAAAATATCTGTATACAATACCTACCTACATATATACATAAAAATTGTATACCTATGTATGCTAGATATGAAAGGATGCTTACTCTATAGTAAATTTGAAAACAATTTCTAAAACAGAGTTAAATTTTCTGATAATTAAAAATATATAAAATTATAAACTAGAAAAATAAAACTGGGAACCATATATACCAAAATGTTAACACTCTAGCAAGTGGAACTACTATACTATATGTGAGCATTTTTTCTTCTGGCTTAGTAACTTTTTGTGTTTTTGTACAAGGATCATATATTCATAGTAAGATATAACAAGACACATTAAGATATAATGCTTTTACATATTATACTTTAAGATTATTTAAAGTTCAGGAATCTCACCATGATCAATAATATCTTTCTAAACTTTCCCAAGTGCCTTTTTTATCATGAAATGGTCTCATTAAAAGCAAAATTTACTAATGGGCTGCATTCTACTTCCCACAATGTTTAGTTTGATTTCCTATTTGAGCTCTGACATCCGCTAGAGTGGTTGATATTTTAAATCAGTGGGGATAGAAAGAGCATTTTTTGGTTTTAACTAAAATAACTCAATAACTCCACTAAAAACATAATCATTTTCCCTTCTCACTGAGCCCAGAATTTAACATACCAGTCAAATTCAATTTGGGTATAGGCAGTGGTTCCGTTGGAACAGGATGGTATGAAAATAAGGTAAACATTCCTCGTCCTACTGGAAGGGCCATAGTTCGCTGACACAACTGGAGCAACCTATAATTAAAATCAAAACCAACATGTGAAAAATTTTTAAGAAAAAAAAAAAACTAGAATGTAATCTGTAGTTAAGCATGCCAAAAGAAGAACTGCTTTGTAAATCACATCAGAGCAAATCTACACAAAGATGTGGATGAATCATTCAAACATGGTTATTCTCATTTTAATATTCCTGTTCCCCTTAGAAACTCTAAGTGATACGTTTCTTTTGTTCCATATTTGCTTTGCATGAAAACCAGCTGGTCTATAAACCAAACCAACTCTCCCTCAGCAACTGAAAAGAGAAATCCAAAGTGCTATTCTGATGCTAACCTGCTCAAAGGAAAATACTATGTTTTGGGTTTCCTCATTTTGTTATTTTCAGTCTAGCTGCCTTCAGTACATCTGGGATCCTCCTGCCATCCTTTTTACCAAACTAGCCTCAGAAGTGCCACCTCTGCAGGCACCTGGGTGGCTCAGTCAACTAAGCATCTGCTTTCGGCTCAAGTCATAATCCTGGGATCCTTGGATAGAGTCCTGCATTGGGCTCCCTCCTCAGCAGGGAGTCTGCTTCTCCCTCTGCCCCTCCCCACTGCTCGTGATCTCTCTCTCATGCTCTCTAATAAATAAAACCATCCAAAAAAAAACAAAAAAAAAGTACCACTTCTGTGACCTGTACACAGAAAGGAAAGTCCCTATATTAGAGGTCAGTGGATTTCATGGTGTCTCCAGGGAAAAAAGGATTAGTTTCACTTACATGATGGCTAAGACTTACAGGATTAATAGCACTATAAGTAAGTTATACTCAGAGTTAAAATGGCTTCAGTGGGCTATATTTTGAAACTAATACACCACACTTAACTTGTTCCTATGTTAAATCCCATTCCATGTAGCCCCTTAAAGCAAAATCAAACAGGAATTGTGGAAGTAGGGGCATTTATAACCAGGAAACACTTAACAAAAGTTCTATCTGTTGTTAAGATACAGAAATACCCCGGCGGAGGCTAACATTTTTCTCTGCAAAGCTATCCATAAGCATATTCTCTCCCTAACTGTACACACATACAGCCGCTTTTCTAGTTTCTTTGGTGAGAAAAATCTGCTGTCCCAAGATTCTTTAGAAACAGCGCCCCAGTCTACGGCCATACCACCCTGAACGCGCCCGATCTCGTCTGATCTCAGAAGCTAAGCAGGGTCGGGCCTGGTTAGTACTTCGTTGGGAGAAACAGTGCCCCATGTTAATTTAGAATCCAAAAAACTCAAGGCCATATCCCACAAAACTTTTCAGCAGAAACCTTAAATATAATCCACAAAACTATAATAATGAAAACAGAATACTATAATCCCTTCTGAGATGTCACTAATTATAAAGGTAAAAAAAAAACTAGCTTCATACATCAATGAATTCAGTTAATAATCATGGCTAACTGCACTGAGCTCTACTACATACTGGGCAGTGTTCTAAACACTATATAGATATAACTCATTCCACACAAAGCAATTCTGTGAGGTATGAATGCTACAATTATGCCTATTCTTACAATTGAGACAACGGAGGCAGCAAGAAGTTAAGTAATTCATCCAAAGACACCCAACACATCCAGAGCCCACACTAACCACTATGTTTTCACACAACTTCTCTGTCCCTCAGACTCTTCAATTACAGGTGAGTAATACCTAGGTACAGATGGAGAGGAAACAGTGAGAGGCAGATTAGGACTAACTCAGATCTTCAGCACCCTGCAGCTAGGTAATGAATGATCCTTCCCTGTAAACCAGGACCACCATAAGCAATGCAAGGAGAACCAGAAAATAATGATGGAAAATGACAGGTGACAGAGACACAGCAGGTAACAGGACAGGAGAGAATTTTCAAATATAAGTTGAACTGTCCCAAGGCAACAACTCTGGAATGTCACAGGATGGTTACTACTGAGTATTACAATTATCAAGGGACATAACAAATGTTAGAGATTGGCAATAGAGAAGATTTATAGAGTATTACCTATCATATCAGAAAAAAAAATTACTGGTATAAATTTAAGCTACACTAAAAACATATATATATATACATATACATACACACATATACACACATTTTTTTTCCTCATCAAGATACAGAAGAATGAGTTAAGAGTTTTGCTTTGTTTGTAAATTCTCACGGTAACTAAAATGGTCTCAGAGTCACCTTTTCTAAATAGCACACAGCTGTATTTTGAGAGGAGGAGGGTCACTTATGTCATCAGATTCTCTTGTGTTATCAAATGCCAAAATATTTTGAAAAAATGTATGGCTTACCAAGGATGGATAAAAACTTAAAATACATGGTACTTTTAACTCTGAAGTATCTTTTTAGGGTCTTCAGTGTTAAACACTGACAACAGATAACAACATGCCTCTTTTACCTGTTTTCTTTTTCCTCAATGAACTCGTGGTCACTGAGTTCTGGGTACTGTACTACATTGACACGGACAGGATGCGCACTTTGAAGAAGCCTTCGCACGTCCTGCACTCTTAAATCTTCACTCCAGATTAACGACATAACCTCCTGATTCATGTCATTCATGCCATCATCCTCCTCCTCAGTTTCTGTTCCTGAAGGAACATCTGATGAGAGCACCTGAGTAACAGACTTGGTTGTAATAATAATTTAAAAACCAAACACCATGCACTTACGGAACACAAGGATATACACGTGATGTACTGTGACTCTATCGTACAGAAAAAATATATATTCCAAAGCAAGGCTGGTTTGGGTTCTCAGTATATACTAGGGCTCTAATCTAGAAGTCTTTTTTAAAGGTACAATTATATTGCTCACTTGGGAGAATTCTTTATTGAGCCAAGGGAAAAACCTTAAATTCAGGACAATAGTCAGGAAGCTCATTCTACTGAAACATTCTAAATAACTTAAAAAATCTAACTGTATCCAAAATAACTTAAAAAGGAAATGAATTACTATAAGTGGAATATGAAACCCACTCACTATTACTAAAGAACCCACACAAACATAAATATTATCTTTGATTAATATAAGCAGAAGAAAACAACCTGGAAGGATATAAGCCAAGGGCTGGGGGAAGCTGAAAAATATTTTCTTACTTTAGTACTTTAAATGGATCATTACTGATTTTCACTTTTTTTTTTCTAATAAGGATGTCTTAAATAAAAATTTCTTAATGAGAAAGTGGCTGCAGCAAAAGAAATGAAGAGCGTTAATCCCTTGATTATCATTCTGTCCTCAGAAATTCAGCATGTGTTTCCATATTAGCCTTCCCCATCCAAAAAATTCAATCACACTGCAACCCAGATGTGAACAGCCTAAAATCTTCTCATTTTCTCTCAAGAATTTTACACTCCTTTAGCAAAAGATTAATTCCCAGTTAAAATGCTAAAGTTTTGCAACATTTAACATGGAAGCCACATTAGCCTAAAAAAAAATTATAGCAGATATGACTAATTAATCCCCCTTAGTTCATAAATATTCATGATGGTTCCTATGGAATATCTAACTTAAAAAAACACTATTCTACTGGGTGAGTTAACTATAAAGTATAGATCCAAATAGTTGATAAACTGAATTTCAAGAGTCATAAAAGGTAGCCTCAAATAACATAAAATGTAACCTCAAATAACTGAACAAACTGAATTTAGACAGAATTACTTAAAATGACATCTAAATAGATCAAAGATTATCAATACCATTCGGTTTTAGTGCTAATGATATTAAACTGCTCTCACTCAGTAACAAATGAGGTCTAAAGCTAAAACTTACCTTGGTAAAGGAAAGGATAATCATTAGCAAAAAAATGGTTTTCTGTTTAAAGTAAGACAAACACTAATTCAACTAAGAGCTATTATATGAGTGCAGATTAAAAGAGAGATGTGCTAGGCCAACCCTGCTGGAGATGGAATCCCATGGAAACTGCTGCTCTCATAGATCCAGTAGGCAACTCTGATGTTAGAAATAAAATTTTGATACAGACTCTGAAGCTCTGAAGAAGCATTAATAGCCTAAGACCTAATGCGGATTATGAATAGTTACAATATTTTGATGAACATGTGTTGGTTCAAAAGCTAATACAAGATGAGGCAAATTTGTGCTGTTCTCTTGGGGATACAAACAAAGTACAAACGGGCTGCCTAGGTGGCTAGGATGGGCGTTCAACTCAATTTCGGCTCAGGTCATGATCTCAGGGTCATGAGACAGAGCCCTGTGTCAGTCTTCATGCTGGGGAGCCTGCTTAGGATTCTCTCGTTCCCTCTCTCTCTGCCCACCACCTCCCTTGCTCTAAAAAAAAAAAAAAAAAAAAAATTCCAAAGTAAAAGAATCACCAAGAGTGGGAAAACCATCCTTGAATCCTCTATGACCCTCAGGGTAATGCAGTGCTAACATTTATATTTTTTTAAGTTAAATAGAGTTCTAGAAAAAGTCGAAATTCCATTTTTAAGTTTTAAAAGAGGCTGATTTTAAAAGAGAGATAATTGGAGAGTAACGATGTATTTCATTTTCTACTTGTAGACTTCTCAGAAGCCATACTTTATAAAAGCAGGGAAAGACTGACGAAGGATAGAAATTCAGGAGGAATAACCCAAGACATCTTCTAAACAACTTTAGTATCTCTCATCCCAGCTCCCAAAAAAAACCCTTTCCTGGAGCTTCAGTTTTATGTGATTAAACAGATATATTTACACCTATTTAAAAGGTTAAATTCAAGAAATTGAACACATCAAAAAAGTATGAAAAATAAAGGTTACATATTCAAATTGAGGATACATATGCTTCCCCTTTTCCTATGTAATAGTTACAAAGTAGTTAATTACCACTATGGTACAAGTAGAGAAAGAGTCATGGTAGTGGATCTACTGACTCAGCACTTGTCCTGACTCAAAGGAAAGAAAGGTCTAGGCAAGACAAAGCCTTCACAAAATCTCTTATTCCCAAGTTCAATTTACAAGTAAGAAAATCTGCCCAATTATAAACCCCATATGACATACAATATAAAAGACAAACCGATATATACACTTATAAAAAGACATAAGAAAAAAAATGAAGAATATTTCTACTTTAATTTTGAGACTAAATCTGACCTTTCAACTTTCTATGTTGATACTCACAGATTTCCCTTTGGGTAAGTTTCCTTCACAGGCCTGCTTGGAAAGATCCTGACGTCCAATCAGGAGACAGACAGCTTCTGGCCAGTCTGAAGCAGGCTGCTCACGACAGTGGTAAATTGCATCTCTGATGGGAAGAGCAATTCCAAATGGAAGAGTTTCCAAGTCTCTTAAAGTGAAACCTTGTGATGAATTGAAGGGAGAAAATTCTTCATTTAAACCTGCCACTGTCCCAATTATCCTCTGACTCAAGTTAATCAACATCTATCCAAACAAAAAACAGATTGGTTTTTTTCATCTTACTACCAGACTAGTGTCCTGACATCAAGGATTAGTATAAAAGGTCCCTTTAAAAGAACTAAAAACAAGGTGCCAGGGTGCCTCAGTCAGTTAAACATCTGCCTTCAGCTCAAGTCATGATTCCAGGGTCCTGGGATCGAGCCCTACATCAGGCTCCCTGCTCAGTGAAAAGTCTGCTTCTCCCTCTCCCTCTGGCCCTCCCCCCTGCTTGTGCTAGCTCCACTCACTCTGTCAAATAAATAAATAAAATCCTTAAAAAATAATAATAAAATAAAATAAAATAAAAACCTAAAGAAAAAGAGAAACAACCAGAAACATTTCCCAAACAGGAAACACAAATGGGCAATAAACATATGAAACGTGATCAGGAAAGTTCAAATTAAAATTACTAAAATTATAATTTCACACTCACTGGACAAATATTAAAGTAAATCAACAGCAAGTAATGGCAACTATGTAGAGCAACAAGAATTCCCACCCACAGCTGGTGGTGGTACAATCACTCTGGAAAACACATGGCCCATACAGACAGGTCCACTCTAAGGTCCACTAATAGGCATACAGAAACTTGTACACAAGTGCACCAGGACACAACTATTAAAATACTCAGTAGTAACACTACTCACTATGACAAAAACAGGGAAGGGAGCAAACAGCCCAACTGCTGTCATCAATAGAATGGATAAATAAATAGTGCTATAGTCAAACAATGGAGTATATAGCAGTGAAAATGAATGACCTACTACTACACAAGTCAACATGGATGAAGTGAGTGAAAAAAATAATTTTTATCTGTATCCATTTATATGAAGTTCAAAGACTTACAACACAGATGATAAAACTACCAAAAAAATGAGGAAATACAAAATTTACATAAAGCCGTCATTACGGGCAGTAGGAAGATGTGTGAAAGGAAGATTATCACGTGGAGCAGAGGTGCAGGGCCTTCTAGTACACTAGCAATGTTCTATTTCTGACAGGTGACCAGTACACAACAATGTTCACCTTATTATTATTCCCTACATATTTTATATATTCTTTTGTATTTTGCCATACTTCGTATTTAAAATTTTTCAAATCCTCAGGTAAAATTTATTTTTCTTATAATGATTTTCTAAATTTTATACTATTATATATTATTTATTAATACTGAAAGTTAATTACACCTGTACCCCTGGGACAAAGAATAAAAAAAAAAAAAAGTTAATTACTGAGGTAAAAATGTTTCCCTCTGAGACTAACACTCTTACTAAATACTACAATATATAATATACAATTAGAACTAACTTATCTAGTACTTTTCAGCATGGGTATCCTATCTGTAATTTTATGGGACAATTATTGTAATTTTCAAGGAATCATATAAAAACACCCAGCAAAATACTAAGCATTTAAAATACTCTTTAAATAAGAATTCAGACATCCTGTAATATTCATTATACTATTACTTTATAACATACTATTCTAGAACACTGCCATTTTTTTATATCTTCATATCCATAATTTAAAGTTTTTCTTAGTTCTTCATTTTCAAAAAAATGTCTTTAGTATTTTACTCCGTTTAAAGCCTAAGAGCACTGGCTTTAGGAAAAGGGAATAGGGAACTCCTTCCCTTCCTTCCCTCCTCCCAGCTGTATCCTCATCTTGGAGCCTAAATCACTAACCTATATTCTTCAAAAGCATACCATAAAATGTCTGTATAATTACTTTTAGATTTTGCCAGAAATCCTCCCTTCTGATATGTGAGTTTTACAATGGCTTCAAGTTTGAATGTGTAATAACTACAGTCCCCCATTCTGAGGCCAGCCTGCAGAGTCACAGCTTTGACTGGCCTAAAGTGAAAGGCAAATAAACCTTTCTTACCCACTGAGAGATAAAACGCTGATATAGCAGGATTATGATACGGAAGTTTGATAAGGTCAGGGAAAGAGAATGTGACTTGATGGGCCACAATCTTGGTCCTTGCAGGACACTTACACAGAGTGAGAGCTCACTAGGAGGAATTCTAGCTCACTGGGAGGAAACAGGGCCTACTGAGGAAGGACATTTCTGGGGAAAGCAAGTGGTTCTCACAAGCCTCTCAAAGACATACAGAAAGTAACAAGGACTACCTTACCTACATTAGTCATCCAAACAACTAATTGTTCAGCTAAACTAGAAACTGATGTAGAATGCTTGAAATTAAACCTGTAACAGAATGAAACATGAAGTTATTTAACAGCAAAACACAATAGTGCTTTCTATTTTTAATACACAAGCACAATCTGAATAAAAATCACCTGTTTTCTTCTTGTTCTGCTTGTAGCTTTTGAGGGGCTAAAAGGCAACAAAATGAAATTTTATTTTGATAGTTATCCTCATAAAGAAAACATGTAACATGTAGAAGACATTAGGAAATAAAAATTCACAAACAACTCCTAAAAAATAACAAAATAAGTCTGTTGGCAAACTGGGAAGTGTAATAATATCCTTGAGGCTAAGATAGTCCTTTTTACATACATTGAGAAAACAAAAAATTTGTGAAATTTGAAGTTCTCCTGGTCTCTGAAAATCAGCTGTGGACTACAGGCTACAAGAGATCACCTCTAAAATGAGGCAAGACATGGCCTCTAAAACAGGAAATTTTTCATTTTTTAATTTTAACTCTGATATCAACATTTATGAGAATTTGTTTTAGAAAAAAAATAATTCATTTTGGGAAGCCTAATACTACACTGACTTACCTAGAGTTATCCTGGATAAATACTGTGAGGAATCCTCAGAAACGGAGCTCTCATTACCAAGTATGTAGAGTGCAATACTCTGTGTAAGGAGAAAATTAACATTATTTTTTTTTAAAGATTTTATTTATTTATTTGACACAGAGAGAGAGATTACAAGTAGGCAGAGAGGCAGGCAGAGAGACAGGGAGAGGAGGAAGCAGGCTCCCTGCTGAGCAGAGAGCCCGATGCAGGCCTCGATCCCAGGACGCTGAGATCATGACCTGAGCCGAAAGCAGGGGCTTTAACCCACTGAGCCACCCAGGCGCCCAACATTATTTTTTAAACGAATGAGGTATAATTATGTATAGGAAAATCCATCCATTTTAGGTGTACAGCTCTGAGTACTGACAAACATTAAACAATAACATAACCACTAATAAAATCACGATATAGAACACTTCCATCACACCAAAAAGTTCCCTTATACCCTCTGTAGTCAATCCACTCCTCCTATACCCAGTACCTGAAACAACTCACCTGTTTTCTTTCCCTGTAGTTTTGCCTATTCTACAATGTTGCATAAATGGAATCTTAGAATACGTAATCTTCTGTGTCCTACTTCTTTAAGGTAGCATGCCTCTGAGATCCATTCACATTACTGCACGCATCAGTGGTTTCTTTTTATTGCTGAGTAGTACTCCATTATGCAGATCTACCAAACTTCCTCTATTTATAAACCTGGATTGCTTCTATTAGGTGAACCCTAACCCACACCCTTCTCCACTCTGGCCTTCAAAGTTCTCATCTGAATATTTGCTACTTGCTACTACTACCGAGAGCTACACCTGCAAGCAGTTTCTTTTTTTCTGAAAGAAAGTAGCGCAATTCCATTAAAATTCTACTACAGTGCTGGAGAATCTTGAAAATCCTATATTCTAAACCAATAGAAGCATTGCAAATGACATATTCCTGAACCTAACTGGTATCATTATCTAACAGAAAAAAAAAAGTCATAATGTGAATATCTATAAGTTGACTAACATAATTTAAGTTGGAGGCTGACCAACTTTGTATATTTATATCTTTTTTTTTTTTAATTATTTGCCCCAGGGGTACAGGTCTGTGAATCATCAGGCTTACACCTTTAACAGCACTCACCATAGCACAAACCCTCCCCAATGTCCATAACCCAGCTACCCTATCCCTACCCTCTGGTTCCTCTTTGTGGCTAGAGACTATACCAAGTCTACCCCATATTCAGCAGAGTTGGAGAGGACCAACGTATTTGGTGGTTTCACTTAAATGTCTTGACACAAGCATCAAGGGATGTGAAAGTTCTGGGATTAAGCTAATCTTAATATTCTGTGAATGTACTTAATGTCACTGAATTAACTGTACACTTAAAAACAGTTAAAATAATAAATACCACGTTATGTAGATTTTACCACCATTTTTTAAAAAAAGCAGAATCACTATTTTACATGTCTGTTTCAGAGCCACAGGGGACTCTGAAGGCTCTCTCAACATGAAGAAAAGCAGAATGCAAAATAAGGAAAAGACATGAGGTACAAAGACATTTACAGTCCCGTGATATCTGTGGAGGAGACAAAAGCCTGGGGTTTTCCTATAAGCCTAGGAAGGCCCCACCTCTGGAAAGGCACACAAAGGACCTGTAAGCTGGCTGTCCCTGGGAGAAGGGACCAAAGAATGGGGATATGAAGGAACTCACCTTTACCAAAGTCCTTTGGTTCTATTTGAAGGTTTGACCTTGGACATGTATTAACTATTCAAAGTGAACTAATTTTTTAAATAAGTAAAGATGGGTTTCTTTGGAGAAAAAATTCAAATAGAACTTTTTTGTGGCTATAGACATGCTGATCTTAAAATTTAAATGGCAAAGGAACTAAAATAGCTAAAACAATTTTGAAAAAGAAGAGTAACAAAAGGAGTCATCGCACTAACTGATTTTTAAGACTCACTATACAGTTACAGTAATCAACACAGTGTGGACAGCAACACTATCAATGGACTACAATAGAAAGCCCAGAAACAGATCCACAAGACTGTGGCAAATTAATTTTTGACAAAAGTGCAAAAGCAACAGAAAAAGGAGAGTCTTCTCAATAAATGGTGTTAGAAGAACTGGATATCCAAACTATCACCACTGCTGCTCAACACAGTACTAGAAGTCCTAGACTCAGCAATTAGACAACAAAAAGAAATAAAAGGCATTGTATCAGCAAACAAGAAGTCAAACTCTCACTCTTTGCAGATGATATAATATCTTATGTTGAAAACCCCAAACACTCCAACCCAAAACTGCTAGAACTCATACAGGAATTTAGCAGTGTCCCAGGATATAAAATCAATGCACAGAAATCAGCTACATTTCTATACATCAACAACAAGACAGAAGAAAGAGAAATTAAGGAGTCAATCCCATTTATAATTGTACCCGAAACCTTAAGATACCTAGGAATAAACCTAACCAAAGATGCAAAGAACCTGTACTCAGAACACTATAGAATACTCATGAAAGAAATTAAGGCAGACACAAAGAAATGGAAAAAACATTCCATGCTCATGGATTAGAAGAACAAATACTGTTAAAATATATGTGCTTCCTAGAGCATTCTACACATTTAATGCAATCCCTATCAAAATACCATCAACTTTTTTCAAAGAAATGGAACAAATAATCCTAAAATTTGTGTGGAATCTGAAAAGACTCTGAATAGCCAGAGGAATGTTGAAAAAGAAAACCAAAGCTAGTGGCATCACAATTCCGGACTTCTCGCTCTATTACAAAGCTATAATCATCAAAACAGTATGGTACTGGCACAAAAACAGAAACATAGAACAATGGAACAGAATGGAGAACTCAGAAATGGACCCTCAAATCTATGATCAACTAATCTTCAACAACGCAGGAAAGAATATCCAATGGAAAATGAAAACTACTTACTTTTATAATCATCAACCCCATCTCTGGGTATCTACCCTTGAGAAATGAAAAGTTTACATTCACACAAAAACCTAGACATGAATGTTTATAGGACCAACCCAAATATCTTCAGTAGGTCAATGGGTAACCACTGTGAAACATCCCACAAAGAACTAGCACTCAGCAATTAAATGCAACAAACTGCTGACACAGGCAACAACTTGGATGAATCGCAAAAGCTTGTGAGAAGTTTTGGGGGTGATGGAACTGTTCTGTGGCCTAATTATGGAGGTAATTACATGAAATTATACATTTGTTGAAATTCACAGAAATATACACAAAATGAAAAAAAGTTAGTTTTTTTGTATAATTTTAAAAATTAAGTTTAAAAAGAAAAAAAGTAAACAAAGTAGGCAATACATACCAAGACTACAAGTCTGCTTCTTTCACAGATTCCAGGAAGGTAAGGATAGGGTGGCATTCCTTCACCCTTCAGACAAGAACTCACCCACTGATAAATACTTGGTGGCTCAGAAGTAAAAAATGATGGATGATGCATAAATCCTGTTTGACCTTTAGAATTAGATAAACATTTATAAAGAATATAAAAATAAGAACAAGAATATATTAATACCATTTTATTGTTAATTTTTTTTTTTTCAGTAGGTTCCATAACCAGCGCAAAGCTCAACATGGGGACTGAACTCATGACCATGAGACGAGGACCTGAGCCGAGATCAAGAGTCATATATTCAACCAACTGAGCCACCTTGGCACCCCACAATACCATTTTATTCTAATGGGAAAATGGGTAGTATCTCCCATTTGGAAACAATCAGAATAACATTTTTCTCCAAAATACTCCATGTTTTCTGTCACAGAAAATAACTGACTATATTATAATATGTAGACTCTAAATGACTACCATCTTAAACCATTCTGGACGAAAATTTAGCAAATTCTTGTACTCAAGGCATAAAGAATCTAACCAAAATTTCGTATCCTAATCCTAAAGGTGAGTAGACAAGAGAAACCTAGAATTCCATTCTAACAATTGATCTTGAGTACCTGAGACCTTGAGTTCAAGGTCTAGGGCAGTAGAGTGGTGATGGAAATGTTCTATACCTGTATTATCCAATATGGCAGCCACTACCCTATATGGTTACTGAGAGCTTGAAATGTCGCTAATGCAACCAAAGAACTGAATTTTCAGTATGAATTAACTTAAATAACATATGGTTGTTGGCTACTGATTAGACAGGTCTAGGGCAAAACATCTTTAGCACTTGGGGATGGGTAAAATTTTTCCCATACACTGAAGAAGTTAACGCTATGTCTCACTGTGTAAGTCAGAGATCAAACACTACAAACTGAAATCTACCTGATGGAAGGATATCACCTCTGACTTAGAGACTATAGGTAAGAAATATAGTGCTACTCACAAGAAAAACACAAGCAAACGTCACTCACCATTTAGAAAATCTTTAATGACACACTTACCTTGATCAATTGTGCACACTTGTCCAGTAGTTCTGACAAGTGTTGGGTAATCTCTATAGTAATGATCTACATAAGGCTCCAATTTTAAATCCCTAAAACAGTAAGGGCATATAAAAAAGAAATCATAAGAAAGGTAGTAGAGCATTTTCCCCCAGAGTTAGGATTCATCGGTTCAACTGTGCAATTTAAAAAACTTATAACAAAGAAGATAATCAATCTAGAGTCCCTTTATTCTATTTCTGGATCTTGAAGTGCCCAATATAACAAACTCAACCCAAACTTTTTGCTAGGTAACTTTTATGGGGGTAAAACTAGTTTCTGCTCTATTATTTGTTAGTTTTATTGTCTTCAGCAAGTTATCTCTATGAATGTCAGTATTTTCTTCCAGAGAGTAGGCGAATTCTCCTTCACTCACTCAGAAGTTTTAAATATTAAATAAGATATACATGTAAAAAATAGCTTTAAAAATGTAAAACATTATAAAAATGTTACTAATTTCAGAAAGCCATGATTAGAGTTTGGAAGTCATTTCACTACAAAAGAATTGTCATGATAGTAATGATCATCACAAGAGAAACTGACCATCAATTAAAATTGCCACATTTCAGAAAAGAATTCAAAGTCTCAAGGAAGACCATAGAAATTAGAAAATGTGTTATAATCTTAACTCAGAGGTTGACATTTCAATTCAAATTCAACTTTCCCTACTACCAAGGGTCACAAAGGGTGAAACAGCACCTTAATATGACCTTTAGAATTCAGTGTCAAACACAATCTTATTGTGGATACACTATAAGAACCTCAAAGAGGGCGCCTGGGTGGCTCAGTGGGTTAAAGCCGCTGCCTTCGGCTCAGGTCATGATCCCAGGGTCCTGGGATCGAGGCCCGCATCGGGCTCTCTGCTCAGCAGGGAGCCTGCTTCCTCCTCTCTCCTCTCTCTGCCTGCCTCTCTGCCTACTTGTAATCTCTCTCTCTCTGTGTCAAATGAATAAATAAAATCTTTAAAAAAAAAAAAAAAAAAAAAAAAGAACCTCAAAGACAGGGACAACCACAGATTGAGACAACAAAACCACAGCAAAAAGAACCCTCAACTAGCTAATAATATTCATGTTCTTAGGAACAAACTTAGACAAGTTTCATCATCATTAAAATAGGGGTCATAATATCTATAATTCATATATGTAAACTACAGTTATGTTAACTATACCTTCTATTTGAATTTAGGTATTACTACAAAATAGCAGGTGTTATAGAACACCCACCATAGTGTAGCCAAGTGATCTCGTCAAAATGAAGAGCTGAAGAGGTCACCTCCATAGTTTAAGACAGTTTTGTGACTTCCCACTAATCTTAGGACAAAGACTAAGAACCCCACAACAGCTCACAAGCCTTTACATAGCCAGTACCTTCAAACACTTCTGTGGTTTATAGAAAATGCTCTGGTTTTCTGAAAAAGCAGATTACAGAAATTTACTTACAAGGTTCCTATATGATAATCATGGCTGAGATCAAGTCATCTAAGGACCGCTTGGCAGTTTCTAATCTACAAACAACATTTACCTTGCCAACTGAACAAGAAGGCCAACAAGTGAACGAATTCCTTCTCCCATTAGAGTATTCAACTTAAGCTCCTCATAGACAAGGTGAAGAACAAAAAAAATTGCAGGTATATGAGTAAAAAGAAGTGTAGAAGAATCCAGAATGAGATTCTGTGAAAAATCCTCATCCTTCATCTGTGAAACTTCCAAAGGATTTAAACATAAAGATCTATTCAAAAGATGGGACTCAACATTCTGGTGGTAGTCTGAATTTAGTAAATACTCCCAATCCTGAGAAAATAAAGAAGATATTAATTTTTTAAACAATGCCTCCTTGTAATGTCATCATTAAAACAATTCAAATTCTATTTTCACATTAAGTTGAAAAAAATCACAATGCTTAAAAGTTAAAACCCACATCAAAATAGCTAAGCAATTTCCAGATGCCAGCAATAGACATTAAGACAAACCACTTCAAAACCCATCTGAAAAATTTTAGTCATGCCCTATTAGGAAAGAGATTGAGAGAAGAATCCCTATTTATAGAGGTTGAGAAAGAAAATTAAGATTATCTTAGGTGATTTCTTATGAAGCCAAAAGTAAAGAATAAAAGGTGGGAAGTGTATATAGGCAAGTTTAGTGACCACTACACTGATCCATGTTTTGGTAAGGGGAGAAGTCTACTTTATCCAGTTAGTATATTTATGTATAAGATGCTGGGGCTAGCAATTACAACCTAATAATCAACTCAATTTTATATTCACCCTGACTGTACTCCATTTTCCAAGTACTGAATCTGTTTTGGTTTCTACTTTTATTGTATTAAGAATATAGTTTATGCTATTTTTGGGTCTTGGAATTTACTGATGCTTTTGTAAGGACTTAATATAGTGTGTTATTCTAACTTAAACACTCTTAGACCAGATACAGAAAGAACAAACCACAAAAGTAAAAAATTGGTAAGAGTAACTAAAATTTTTAAAAATCTGTTCATCAGGGCCGCCTTAGTGGCTCAGTCATTAAGCATGTGCCTTCAGCTCAGGTCATGATCCCAGGGTCCCGGGATCAAGCCCCACATCAGGCTCCCTGCTCAGCCGGAAGCCTGCTTCTCCCTCTTCCCCCACCCCCTGCTTGTGTTCCCTCTCTTGCTGTCTCTCTCTCTCTCTGTCAAAAAAATTAATTAAATAAAATTAAAAATCTGTTCATTAAAAAATACTACTAAGTCATATACTGACAGAAAATATTCCCAAAATGTACAAAACAAAGAACTCATATCCAGAATATATAAAGAACTTCCATAGCTCAATATTTTTAAAAATCTAATGGTTTGAGCAGAAACTTGACAAAAAGATATGTAAATAGCTAATAAGCACATAAAGAAGTGTTTTAACATCATCAGTCATGAGAAAAAAGCATATTAAAACCTCAGAGAAATTACTTTATACACATTCATATGGTTAAAATGAAAATGTTGACATTTTCATGTCTGACTAACAATAGCAAATGTTGGCAAAGATGAAGAACAAGAGGAATTCTCATATATCACTGGTTAGAGTGTGTACATAATGAGTTTTGGAACCAGCAATGACCCATCAATTTCACTGCTAGGTATCTACCCAGAAGAAATGAAAATATATGTCCATAGATACCTGTCACTGAATACTGATGGTGGCCTTATTCATAATGGTCAAATAATGGAAATAGCCTAGGCATTCATCAGCAGAAAATATAAACAAACTATGGTATACTCATAATACTCAGCAATAAAAGGCACAAAGTGCTGATATCTGCAACGCCTGAAATGAATCTCAAAAACATCATGCTAAATTAAAGAAATCTTATACAAAAGATTATGTACATTATTTTATTTCTATTAAGTTCTAGAACAGGTAAGATTAACTTATAGTGATACAATTCAAATCAGTGGTTGCTTCAAGAATAGAGGAAAGGAAATGATGAAAAATGGCACATGGAAACTTTATGGAATAACAGAAATGTTTTCTGTTTGAGAGAGGTATGGGTTACTTGGGTGTTCATTTGTCAAAGTTGATCAAACCGTAAACTTAAGATCTGAGCATTTATGTAAACTATACCCCAATTAAAAAAATTTTTTTTGAATCACTTAAGAATATACCCATGGAATTTAATATGATTGAGAACCTAAATCAGAGGATTAATTAGCAGGAAAACATCTACAAGTCCAAATTCAAATCATGTAGTATTACCTAAGTTCAGTAATTTTTAGATGATTCCAGTACAAGTACCCACAAATTAATTTGTAGTAGCAAGAAATAATAATGCTTACATCATCAGATCCTGTCTCAGAAGGCCTTGCTTTTTTGGGTGCAATGACTGGGGAAAGTGATCCTTCAAAGTCAAACTGAAAGACAACCCCCCAAAAAATAAAATCATATAAATTTATCACTGTTAACTGATCAATTTAAAGAACTCAGATATCGGTTCCAGAATTATGGAAATTTAGGAAAGTCACCAAAACTCATTTTTTCATCTGGAAAAACATGGTATGAATACTTTTCCTCTAAGGTCGCTGTTAAGAAGAAATGAAATCCTATATGGAAGGCACCCAGTACAGTACCACGGCTCACAGGTACTGCAATTGTGGTTTCCTTTCCTACCCAACTTCTGTGATGACACAGATCACCACTGCTTTAGTAGAACAAGGATCTTTAGCCATATCCCAAATATGCTAGGTACAACCCAATGTTAGTCAAATGTCAGAACCAAGCAGACATTTATTTAGAGTCTGTCTACAGAGGACAGGCTAACAATTCTATGTAGAGACAGGTAGCCACTCTTCAAAGTAAAGTTCTCCTCTTCCTCCTGGACCCACAGCCATGCTACATATCCCTGCCTCCCTCAGAGTTAGGTATGACCCTGTGACAGTGTAACTATGAATGAAAATGGATGTTTAGGGGCACCTGGGTGGCTCAGTTGGTTAAGAGTCTGCCTTTGGCTCAGATCATGGTCCCAGGGTCCTGGGATCAAGTTCTGCATCGGGCTCCTTGCTCACCAGGAAGCCTGCTTCTCTGTCGGCTTGCCACTCCCCCTTCTTGTACTCTCTCTCTCTCTCTCTCTGACAAATAAATAAAATCTTTAAAAGAAGGAAGACTGGGAGGGAGGGAAGGTGGGAAGGAAGGAAAGGAAGGGAGGGAGGGAAGGAAAGGGAGGGAAGGAAAGGAAGGGAGGGGATATTACCAATTCCAAGCCCTATTCATGAAAAACTCCTGTCTATGCTCCTTCAGGCTCTTCTCCTTTGTACCTGACTGATGGTGTCAACCCCAGAGCAATCTCTAAAGCCTCATGTTGAAGATGGCAGCTGCTGCATCAGCCTGGGTCCCTAGTAACTGTGCAGCCTGCTTATCTGCTAAGTACTGTTATATGAGCAAGACTTATGTTTTTATTGTGTGAGCCATTATATCTTTTGAGGATTTTCTATCATATTTAGCCTATCCTAACTAATACAGTTACATAAAAGCACTTTTCTCAGTTTACTCTTACTCAGTTCCCGGGGCATCACCTTTGCCACCTCTGCTACTTTACATGGACACTGAACTACCAATTAACCAACCATAAGCCCATAAATGACAATGGCTATTTTCCAATACTTTATTATAAAAGCTTACATTTTATCAATGAATATCACTCATATGAAAGTTGATTTTGATATAAAAACTAAAGACAGCAATAAAGTAATTTTTAAAGCTGAATATTTAAATATTAGTTTTAATTCTTATAAATTAAATATTTTAATACTTAATATAAGATATTTGAATATTAAATATAAAATGAAATGAAGTATTTTTTAAAACTAAGTAATTTTTAAAACTGATCAAGAGAAAAAGTTTTCTTGTAAGCATTCAAAGGAAACACAGTCCAACTCGCACACAATACTATCAAAAAACAAAATGACAAGAGTAAAATCAAAGCAAAGGATGCATTTCTGTTAGCTATCTTAATTAAACCTTCAACCAAAATTTGGTGAATACGTGCACACCTACGTACACACATTCTCTCTTACACATATTCTTAAGTACCACAGTCACATTTCCAGACAACAGAATAACAACAACAGAAATTATCTGATACAGATACCTCTTCTGGCATATATGGATCTATTTTATTTTCATTATTTTAATATTCTGCAGGTTACCCTACCCTGTTACATGCTTCTGTAGATCCCTGACCTTTATCATAACCTGATGTAAAATACTTACTGCCTTCTCCTGATTCATTGATTCCATGAGAGAAACTACCTTGCCTAATGCAAATCTGAAAAGCCTGGCATCACGCCTGGCCTTCAGCAAAGGTTCAACTTCTATCTAATGAAAATATGAGCATCCTGAAGGACACAAAACGTTAATCCCAGATGCAACTGTTCACAGAATGTGAGAACCAGAAGGAAACATCATCTGGCCCAGTGCTCTCATCTAACACATCAGTAAATTAAGGAAGGCCCAAAGAAATGCTACAAATCATGTAACTAGTCATTGGCAAAAATTCTGTACTGCCTACTCTCCACCCCATTATTTAAACGAAAACAAAAAAGGATACATCTGAACAAAGCAAAATGAAAACCATTTGCCACTGGGGACCATTTCATCCTGAGCTTTGATGTAAGAACAAAAGCATAGCAAGGGCTTAATTATGCAGTCCTATAAATAAATGTGAAAGCAACTCAGCCTCAGAACTGATTTCCTTATTCCTTCTTTTAGGACTATTATCCAATAAATAAGTCAGAGAGCCCCATCCTTCTTTACAAAAGAAAAAATGGTGGGTGCTCAGTCACAACATGGAATCCTAAGGGGGCACCCTGGCTCTCTGCTAGAGAATGGAGCAAAAGAATCTGTAGTCATCAACAATTTCCATAGCACAGTAACACACAACAACTACAAAAAGCTGAAACACTATAGAAATCCTCAGTTTCTAGTAAGGCTCAATTTCTTCATATTTAATGAAGAATGAGAAAATGTGGAATAAAGTAGTTTTCATGCAACTGTTTAAAATAAGAAAATTGTCCCTATTTTTCCAGGTAGGTTTTTCTCAAGGAAATTTCAGAGGGAAATTCTTTCGTATGATAAAACACACATTCTTAAAAATAGTATCTCATTCAGACATAAAAGGGCATTCATTCAACAAATATCACTGAGTATCCATCTATGTCAAGCACTACTATAGGTCCTAGAGATAGTGAACAAAACTAAACAAAAATCCCTGCTTACATAGAATTCCCTTTTAGAAGGAAGAGAGACACACAAGCAATATAAATAAGTAAAATATGCAGCATATTTAATTAGTGCTAAGGGGAAAATAAAACAGGTAAAGGGGATAAAAAGTATGGGGAATGGTAACAATTTCCACATGGAATAGACAGAGCAGGCTGCACTGAAGTGCCACCTGAAAAAGACCTAGGCTTGTCTTGTGAGGGGGAAGGCTTTTTCTCTGGAGTTAATAGTAAGTGCAAAGACCGTGAGGCAGGAACACACTTGGTGTGTTCCAAGAAGAGACATGGACACCAGTGTGGTGGGGACAGTGTGAGCAAGGCAGGGATGAGGAGACAAGATGAGAGAGGTAAGAGAGGGATGGGTCACGTGGCACCTTGCAGGCTTCTGGCTTTCACTCTGAGTAGGAAAGGAAGGCAGTGGAAGATTCTGAGCAGAGTAACATGACCTGACTTTGTCAGACAAGATTACTTTGGCTGTTGGGCAGAGAAGAAAATGAAACAGGCAAGGACAGGAAATGTGAGTCAAAAATTAGCAACTATAATGACCAGTGAGAGGGGCTCCTGGCTGGCTCAGTTGATGGAGCATCTAACTCTTCATCTCAGGGTCCTATGTTGGGAATGGAGCCTACTTAAATAAATAAATAACCAATGAGAATCTGAAAAACCCATTCCCATTTACTTAGAAATAAAAGAAAAAGTCTCACGAAGTTGGCAAAGGTTCACCACACTACAAATCATCACTATGCTGAAATGGGCACTTCTAAATAAAGCTAGTGAGAGTGTCAACTAGACAACCCTTTTTGAAAATTATTTGACCTAGTAATAGCTCTTCTAAGGTTAAATTCTTAGGAAATGACTAGAGCTGTAAGATCTGTGTTTGCAAATTATTCCTAATGAGAAAAAAGACTGATTTAACAATGTTTCATTATTAGCTGTTTGTTAATTATGATAAAACCACATGGCAGCCTATCATGAAGATGATAAAATGGGGGAGTTCCCTAAGAATTTTTAATGATATTGGAACTTTTCACTTATATCGTGTTTCTCTAAAAGGCAATAATACAAAGATGTTCAGAGTAGTTACTGAGTATCATTTTCTTCTTAATTCTTCAATTTTCCAGATTTTCCTCAGTAAGAATGTATACTGATAATGAAGAAAAAAATGATTTTTTAAATAGATTTACTAATATGAGACTAAAATATACAGCTGAGATACCAGACAAAGGTTAAGTGTGTTCTAGAGTGATTTCTTCAGAGTAACCCAGGCAAGGTTGTCCTGGGAGTTATCTCTAGAGCCAAAAGGAATCACCAATACTGAAGACACTACTCTGCTGGTTTTGTAAATAACCTTGTTAAAGACCTGTAAGAAAGCTTCTGGAGTGGAGAGTGAGGGGTATAGCTCTGCATCATTAACAGAGTAGATACTTAGACTAAAGCCCTTTAAATCGCCCTCAAATCAAACCGTCCTCCCCACAGACTAAGCAATTTGTGTGTGAAAACAGTACAAACTACAGAAAAGAACACTAAACCATTATTCAGAAGACACAGTCTAGGCCCCGTTTTGAGCAAATCACCAGTTGGTGTTCTCTCTGTGATTCAGTTTCTTCATTAATAAAACCAAGATGATTACTATTAATCCTAGTATAACTTGCAGTCATTTGACAAAGATGAAACGAGAGAGTCAAACATGCTTTCCTGTATTATAAAACTCAATTATAGTAATTATAATTACTAGTATAATTACTAGTAAAACATGATCATTAAATATTAAATGACATGTGATTTACCATATAGAGAGACACCATAAGCCTTAGTATTATTCCATTTTGTTGATTAAAGTATACCTATTCGTAAACTGATCTGTTACGTACTCTAAATACTATATCACCAATTATGCGAACATTACATTGGTAACAACAGAATAACTCAGGAAAAAAAAAACCAATTATATGTACTTACATTTCGGGTCCATGCTAAGCGATCTGTGTTATAACCCATCATGTTCATGAGACAAGTCACAAATAAATTCCACTCGGAGTGATAACTGGGTCCTCCTGGAGCGCTGTGGACACTGTACCACTTGACAAGCATCTGAACAGCTATTTCCTTTGGCAGGATAAACTTAATTGCTTGCAAACATGTTTGCACTATTAAAAGCAAAGATTAATTTTAGTATGTTTCCCATATGCATTTCTTTTCCCCTTTTAATAAGAAAGTTTTTAACTACTTCTGTGTAAAGGCCAATTACTCTGAAAAGAGAACTGTCACTACAGAGCCAGTGGGACACAAACATTCCTGGCTGATCACTTGAAACTTAAACCAACTACTGAATTCAACAGGGACTGCATGCATGAGGTCTCAGGGCAGTTTTCCACTCACTCACTGATTTTGGATCAGAAATAAGACAACCAATAGTCCAGCTTAACCTGAGACAAAACTGATTTATACCCACTGCCATAGCAATTACTTATAGCTCCCCATTTTGCTCTCAAAAATACTCTAGTTTGGACAATAAAGGTCATTCTATCAAAAAGATGTAATTTCTACATAAACAAGTTCATACAAAATACTGCTGAAATACTTCAGTAAATACGCAATACTCAAAATACGCAACCTCAAATAGCAATGCTTAATTATCATTAAACGATGTTCTCAACGAGTTAACCTTCCTGTTAACTAAAACTCTGTAACTTTTAATTTTTTCTGACACCATTCACTTCATAAATGTTTTAAGTAATGGGATCAGCCAATACTACATAATTTAGACTTAGTGACTTCCTTAGTGCTGTAGAAATATCAGTCACAGTGCTACACTGTCATGCCACTGTGCTGAAGAGGCCTGGGTCTGCTTTTCGTAAAGTGGCCTCAAACTGCAATGTTTTTGCATTCTCACATCTTTCTAGGGGATTCTCTTCTTCCCTTCCCACAGTCACCAGGCCCATCCTCAGCAGCGTATCCTCTCTCATCAATTTGCTATGTGTGTTCACATACAGCAAAGATTAGTCAAACAGAATAAATATTAGAAAACCAAATAACTTGGGCGCCTGGGTGGCTCAGTGGGTTAAAGCCTCTGCTTTCAGCTCAGGTCATGATCTCCGTGTCCTGGGATCGAGGCGCGCATCGGGCTCTCTGCTCAGCGGGGAGCCTGCTTCCTCCTCTCCCTGTCTCTCTGCCTGCCTCTCTGCCTACTTGTAATCTCGCTCTCTGTGTCAAATAAATAAATAAAATCTTTAAAAAAAAAAAAAAAAAAGAAAACCAAATAACCAAGTCTGTCATGATTGAATCCAGAACAAGTGTAAACCAGATACTGCCTGAGGGGCTGAGGAATGTTTATAAGTAAAGTACAGAAAATTCTAAGTGAAGTACAGAAACTCATGTGACTTCTATCTGGCTATGAAAGATTTTACTCTGCTTTCATTTATTTTATTTAGTCCATTATCTGTTTTTATATATTTTGTTTAGGCTTGTACTTCTAAACTACATGGCCCTGAAATTACTGGTTAAATACCTCTTAGAAAAGCAAGGTATCTCTATACCTACTCACAGTATCATTTTACCACAGCAATGAAAGATAGTTCCTAAAATGAAAAAGTCATTCTACCCTACTTACCAAATTCCAGAAATCATGCAATCTGCCAATGCTTTGCCACTTAGATTTTGAAACTAACAGATGTTGTGAATTTTCTTACACATTCTTTTAACTTACCATTGTTAATAAATCCTTTCAACTCTAAAGCTTTACTATTCGCTATTCAGAAATATTCTCCTAGTATTTTCCAAATTGTGTTTCAATAATAACTTAAGCAGACTCGGATTTTATTAAAATACACCTAACTGTATTTTGACTATAACATTAAGTTTTATTCAATTAAGGCAATTATGTTAATTTCTCAATTTACCTAACAATAGAGATATTTATTATATGATTTAAAGCCATCACATATGCCAAAAAATGTTTTAGCTGCTTAGGCTTTCTTGTTTCTCAGATTTTCTTGCAAGAGGCATGTCCATTCACTGCATGGCCTTCTTCAAGAAATCTCAGAGAAACAGAACTAGCACATCCTTCAAGTATACCCCTAGCCTTAGAGCACACATGGAGGAGACACTGAAAAGTGATCCCCCACTCTTCATAGTTTCTCTGCTAAGTAAAAACCTCAATCCTATGGCTTCAAAAACAGCAAATTTTTAAAAATCCCAATTACTATTGCAAATCAGCAAATACTACAAATCTTATCAATCAAACAGAATACATGGAAGTGAGGTCTGACCTCAATCATACCTAATTCAGATGTGGCAATTTCAGGAATAGTGATTCTAACCATGGAGCCATTACTCAATTCCTAAGGGAAAGAATGCAAACAAACAGGAGCACATAATTAGAATTTGTGCAGTCTAAGTCTTAGAATGTCTTAAAAATGGCTATGCTTTATAAGACTGCCTGCCAAAGTAAAATTCATAAAATAAAAGAAAAATATTTTTGGGCGCCTGGGTGGCTCAGTGGGTTAAAGCCTCTGCTTTCGGCTCAGGTCATGATCTCAGGGTCCTGGGATCGAGGCCCGCCTCCGGCTCTCTGCTCAGCAGGGAGCCTGCCTCCTCCTCTCTCTCTGTCTGCCTCTCTACCTACTTGTGATCTCTCTCTCTCTGTCAAATAAATAAATAAAATCTTTAAAAAAAAAAAAAAAGAAAAATATTTTTCAAACACAACTGAATACTTCCAAATTTAAGAAACTGTAAATGTGCTTATTTAAAAAACATTTCCAGAGGCACCTGGGTGGTTCAGCCGGTGTAGCATCTGCCTTTGGCTCGGGTCATGATCTCAGAGTCCTGGGATAGAGCCCTGCATTGGACTCCCAGTTCAGCAGAGAGTCTGCTTCTCCCTCTCCCTCTGCCTCTCCCCTTGCTCATGTGCATGCACACTCTCTCTCTCAAATAGCACATCCTTCAAACTATATCCTAAAATCTTTAAAAGTAAATAACATTTCCAAAAGTTCTCATTTTAATGAAATGTTTAATTTTTATACATACCCTAAGACTCATCACTAAAAAAGATTAACTTTTTAATGAAAAGACAAAAATTCAACTATTAATATTAATAAAAAATTCAACTATTTTTTTAAGATTTTATTTATTTATTTGACACGAAGAGAGAGAGAGTACAAGCAGGGGGAGCAGCAGGCAAAGGGAGAGGGAAAAGCAGACTCCCCATGAGCAGGGAGCCCGAAGCAGGACTCATCATGACCTGAGCCGAAGGCAGCCGCTTATCCGAATGAGCCACCCAGCTGCCCAAAATTCAACTATTTAACTAAGATCTGTTTTTAATAATTTTTTAATGATAAACCAACTATAGAAATGTTAAGCAGAATTACTTTAAATAAAACAGTACAAAAAAATGACACATTACAAGAGATTTTAAAAATCATAAAAAATATCTGTTCTCATGTTTCAGACAAAATTCTGATTTTTTTTAGAGAGCTACCTAATCTTGTAAAAATAAATATATTTACCAGAGTTACTCTGTTACAGACAGGGTCTCTTATAGAATGAATGTAAGTTCCAAGCTGCTGGAAAGTACAATCCTCATTATAGAGAGACTCATGAAGTTTTGAAGAATCCCTCAGTTCTGGAACTGGAGAGAACAGAACCACCTGTAAAAAGTTATAAATACAACACAGATGAATATTTTTTGAGAAATTAAGAATAAAGAAATCTCTTTTTGTACATGGTCTAAGAACTGTACATCATGATTTAAAACCATTCTGTTCTGGGTATGATGAAGCACCTTATAGCAGACCAAGATCCTTACCCAAAGCAACTAGAAAAAGTCAGTAAAATAGTAAAACATCTGATCAATAGCACTGGAGAGCTATGGAGACAACCTAGACCTGAGGGGCCAAGATCTAGGAGAGAAAGAAGGGAGTAACAGGGAGGTGTCCCGAAATTCTTACACCACTTTTCCTGGTCTTGGCATGTGCAACATTTGGTGGTGATTTGGTAGGGAGTGTAGATACACTGAGTGTGCAAGGAAGGCCGCTGCTAAAAAGAAGAAGAGACAGCAACACTTCTGGCAATCTTACAGAGCTAGACATATAAACTCTAACTTGAGGCAACCAAGGCAGAGATGATTTGAGGATCTAAGACCCCAGAGTGAAAGGAGAGCAATGAGAAAGCAAAGAAACAAGACAAGTTCATAGTGGTATCGCCCCTACAACCAAATGTTTGTTCTGAAAATATGGGAACATTTACTTGCTCAATTGAAGATATGCAAACAAAAAACTTAAATGATCTTAATTACTAATTACATACACATGCTTCCAGGTTTAGATCCAGTCCTAACCACTGACCCTTGTTGTAATCCCATAATTCAAATTACAGGACATCTCTAAGTGAGTATCTTGTCAATACTGACAGCCCATCAAGTATAAGATTATTTACTTTATTCAAGCTTCTACTCCCACAGCTGCCACAAAAACTGAGTTCCACTGGTCCTGAATCTAAGTCTAGTTGCACAATCAATCAGAGATGTGGAAAGTCGTCAGCCAACGTATAATGCAATGATCTTGTGATCCCATGGCTACCACAAAGACACTAATCATTCCTGGGTTAATGGAATTCTAAGAAAGTTAGGAACCATTTTACATTATAAAAGACAAAAATTCTTCCAAATCACATAGAACTCTGACACCTCTAGCTCCCTTTTGAAAGTTCTGCAAATGTCCTGCCTTAAGGGAAAGAACTCAATGCTGCACATATTTAAAAAATAAAACCAAGGCCTAGACATTGACCAATAAAATTGCTTGCACCAACCTTCACTTTCAACTGCCCCTAAACATCTGCACCCATATGTCTCTCAAATACAGACCCCCTTTCTCCAGGCTTCCTAACTTGGTAAGCATGGGTGTCCACCTAGCTTCCTCAGAGAACTCTGAGCCTTGTTCCCCAATACCTCTCCCCAGCACAGCACAAAACCAATCAGCTGACAGACTCTGCCATTTCCACTTCTCCAGACCTCTCATGTCACTCCCCTCCTTTCCAATATGCTGCCGAACTCCTCGGATCCTCTCCATGACTCTTGAATTAACACAGAAAACAACACTTGGAATCTCTCTGGTCTAAGTCCCAAGATAAACACCTAAAATACAGAGCCTAACATTCATAACTCCATCCTCAAAAACCTGTAATGTTCTGTTGATAGCATTCAGAATAAAAACCTTTTCATCCTTTCTGCCTTTAAGAACATGTTAGAGTATAAATCCCAGCTCTAACACTTACTAGCTATATAACTTTAGATAAGTAACCTCCTTATACCTCTATGTACCCATTTGTAAAATGGGGAGCAGTATCTTCCCAACAAAGCCATTCTAAGGGATTAAATGAGTTAATACACATAAACACTTTAGAACAATGCCTAGCACATAGAAAACACTCAAAAACAAGTTGTTATTACCCATTCCCTGCCCTGCCCCACCCAAGAGATGACTTGTACTTTTATAAGCATTCATTCATTCCACAGACTTGAGACTTACATGCTACATGATGGAAATATGAATATTCCTAAAAAGTGTTCTGCACTTACCTGCCTCCACCCCCATTTCCCATGCAATTCCTCTTTGCCCAAATGCCCCTTTCAATCTGCAGATATACTATTTATCCCAAAGATCCAAACCAAGTCAGACATGCCCCTCAGATATGAGCCTTTGGTTCTGCCACATCAACCCACCAGGATGTATCTTCCTATCAGCAAATCTGCTGTGGTACTCTCTGTTCCTCATTCATAATAGTCTACCTTAAATTATAATTTCTCATGCAGCAGTATATCTGTTCTACTCAAATCAATTATGAGGTTCCTAGATGAAACCTACAGAGGTTCTCATCTCTGTAGTACCTTACACATCACAAGGAAGGACAATATGTTTACTGTATCATTTGTGTTTAAAAACATGTATTTTTTTTTAAGATTTTATTTATTTATTTGACAGAGAGACAGAGAGATCACAAGTAGGCAGAGAGGTAGGCAGAGAGAGAAGAGGAAATAGGCTCCCTGCTGAGCAGAGAGCCCGATGCGGGGCTCAATCCCAGGACCCTGAGATCATGACCTGGGCCGAAGGCAGAGGCTTAACCCACTGAGCCACTCAGGCACGCGAAAACATGTATATTCTACCAAGTCTTAGCTAAACTTCCAATTCTGTCATTTTTAAAACAGAAAAAAGCTAACCATGGGAAGAACTAATATTTCAACCAAACTTCTTTAAAATACTATTAATTCTTTTAAATTTTATTTAAATATTTTTTAAATTCAATTAACATATGGTACATTATTAGTTTCAGAAGCAGAGCTCAGTGATTCATCAGTCTCATATAATACCCAGTGCTCATTATACCACATGCCATCCTTAATGTCCATCACCCAACTAACCCATCCCCCCACCCCTACCCCTCCAGTAAACCTCAGCTTGTTTCCTATGATTAAGAGTCCCTAGGGATGCCTGGGTGGCTCAGTTGGTTAACTGTCTGCCTTCAGCCCAGGTCATAATCCAGGGTCCTGGGATTGAGTCCCAACCTGGGCTCCTTGCTCAGCAGGGAGCCTACTTTTCCCTCTGCCTGCCACTCCCCGTTTGTGCACTCTCTCGCTCTCTCTCTCTCTCTCTCTCTTTCTCTGACAGATAAATAAACTCTTTAAAAAAAAAAGTCTCTAATTTTAGACAACCCCTAATTCATTACTCACCTCATCCAATGATCCAAGTAGTTTACTAAGAGGTTTGGGAGTACTGACACTGTCAAGTGGAGTGCTGGGCCGAGGCATCGTGTTAGACATTGTCAGGGAAGGAGCTGGGAGTCCAGGAATAAAAACCTTTCCCACCTTTAAGTAATAAAAACATGCGGGGGAAAAAATATGGCTTTAATGTATCATATCTTTAAATAAAACGTTACAGCAGGTAAACATAAACTTCTTTTGATATTCCAAATTGTACAAACACCGAACACATCTAAAAAATGAAAAGAACTAAAATTTTAGCAATCCCACCATCCAACTACAAATATCTTGGTATAATTTCTCTTGGTCTGATTCCTTTTCTTTATTACTAAGGACTTATTTTTGGGCAGGAAAGTAGGTGAATGCTAATATAGTCAGAATATAATACAAAATCCCATATACTATGCATTTTCCCACAGTATTGGTGGTAAAGACAGCAGGGACACTAAGCTTTCAGAAACTATAAGCAGCAATCTTATTAATGACATCTCTGGGCAGAAATAATGAACATCAATTACTTTCAAGGGGCTAAAAAATGAAGCCCACTCATGTTCCAGAAATTAAATCCAATGTAATCCAAACTGTGCTCTTGAGCTCATAATCTGCCTTCTTCCCTCACTAACTCTCAAATATTTCCTCAAAAAACTTTATATATATCCTTCATTAAAAGAGTGAGTTGACCCCTTATTTTGACTATTCATGGGGTTCTCAGGAAAAACACAACAGAAATTCAGATCCACCCAGGCTGAAAACTCTGATGACTCAAAAGAAATTCTCAAAAGAAATTCAGAACTCAAGAGAAATTCTAACAAAATCCATATTTATGTCATATATTACCCCAAAACTAATAAAATTACAAAGTTACCCAAATAAAATCCTCAGGATTAGAAAATAAAATGAGAGTGAAAACCAGTATGTATAAAGTTTTAAAAAAGCTACAAGAGGGCACCTGGGTGGCTCGGTCAGTTAAGTGTCTGCCTTCAGCTCACGTCATGATCCCAAGGTCCTAGGATTGAGCTCTGCATCCAGCTCCACATTGCCCCACATGCGGTTCCCTGCTCAGTGGGGAGTCTGCTTCTGCCTCTGCCCCTTCCCCCGCTCATGCTCTCTCTCAAATAAATAAATAAAACTTTTAAAAAAATGAAATAAAACAAAAAACTACGAGAGATCTCCAGTTAATGAAAATATGGAGTAAGCACATTTCATGCTATTCCTCCCACTATTTACAATAGAATCTGCACAGAATTTATAATGCATGGAAGACTCTGAAAGCTGAGGAAAAGAAGATACTGGCTAGGGACCTGAGAACCAGAAACCTATGATGAATTCCCTCGGTGTTTTTGTTTCTTTCACTCTTTCCATAACAAGTTCTTGAGTTCTCAAGGGGCCTGCACCCCAGAAATGACCACAGGTGCAAACCAAGAGAAACCCTGCTCTATTTAGAAAAATCTCAGGAAAAGAGGGATCAAGCAAGACAGAGACATCTTCACCATACCTGCCCCACTCCAGGAAACACTAGGAAAAAAGCCATGGCCCTCAGCTTCCTCCATATAAGGGGCTGTGGTCTGCAGACTATGGGCAGAGTTCTATCATCCCCTCTGTAAGGAGTAGGTGGCAGCCCTCCCCCAGCATAGGGACTGTGGGCCAGGCCTACTTTGCACGGTGGTAACTAGGTGGTATCTCCTCCCCTCCTTATCAGGCACTTCAGGTGTAGACTAAAGACAGAGCACTGCTGCTTTCATTGCCAAGCAGCAGCCCCTCTGCACCTCCCCATGGTGCAGGGGGAGGAACACTGACTTTCATCCTTACTCTACAATAATAAGGCAGCATACCTCTCCCCTTCCGTCCTCCACAGAAATTATGGGTGGAGTGCTGTGTTCCATCACCACCCTGCAGTAACAAGGCAGTAACCCCTCTCTGTCCCATCTACGGAGTGAGAGGAAGAATGGAAAGGAAATAAGAAAAGAATTTCTTAAATATGTGTATGAAATCCTGGGCAGGCCTCTGAGTGAGCTATGTGTGAAACTGACCAACAATGACACAGTAAAAGATCCAAGAACTAAACACTCATCTGTAACACCATTTAGCTCTCACGCTGGCCT
>LNAC01000033.1:1435986-1475886 GCA_002007465.1 Ailurus styani | reverse complement strand
GGCCTCGATCCCAGGACCCTGAGATCATGACCTGAGCCGAAAGCAGAGGCTTTAACCCACTGAGCCACCCAGGCGCCCGAGGTAATAAAAGTTCTATACCTTGACTGGTGTTTGCACAAATTTACACATGAGAAAACCTCACAGAATCATAAACACACACAAACAAGTACACGTAAAACTGATGAAATCTGAATAAGGTGTGTGGATTGTACTGATATCAAATTCCTTGTTTTGATAATGTACTATAACTATATAAGATGTTACCCTTGGGGGATAAAGAGTGCAGAGTCCACAGGACTGCCTCCCTACTATTTTGCAACTGCCCATGTTTTATAATTATTTCAAAATAAAAAATTATTTCAAAATATAATTATTTTGAAAATATATAATTATTTCAAAAAATAATAAATAAGTGGACAAAAGATATGAATACACATTTTTACCTAAAAAGAAAAATGACCGGCCAGTAAGAACATGAGAAGATGCTCAACATCATAAGTCATTAGAGAAATGCAAATTAAAAACACTTCATCACACCCACTAGAATTCGAATGGCTACAAAGAAATTGGAACCCTCATCAATTGCCAGTGGGAATATAAAAGGGTATTTGGAAAACAGTTTGGCAACTTCTTAACAAGTTAAACATGAATTTACTGTTCAACCCAACAATTCCACTCATAGATATCGCAAGAAAAAAGACATCATGTATATCCACACAAAGACTTTTACCCCAATGTTCATAAGGCCGTAACTCACTATGGTCAAAAAGCAGAAACCAAATGTCTATCGAAAGATGAATGGATAAACATTATGCGGTGTATCTACATAATGGACTACTACACTGGAAGAGGAACAAAGTACTCATACATGTTACAACATGGTGGACCCTAGAAAATATTATGCTAAGTGAAAAAAGCTAGCCACAAAACTATATTTTGCGTGATTTTATAAAATCTCAGAAAAGGCAAATCTACTAGGCAGAAAGCCTATATACAGAGAGGTTACCTGAAGTTGAGAATCAGAAGAGAGATTAAGTGCCTATCAAACGCAAGAGATCTTTTTAAGGGGACAGAAATGTTATAAAACCAGATTGTAGTGATAGATGCATTAACTGTAATTTTACTAAAAATCATTTAATTGTACACTTAAAACATGTCAATTTGTTGGGATGTAAATTATTTCAATAAAGCTACTTAAGCCAAAAAAAGAAAAAGCAGCCCTAAGTTTATTTACACAGAATCAAAGGGAAGTATGCGCACCTACCGTAACTGGAGCTCAGACTCCACTAAAAAGCACAAGAACTTCTGCCCACATAGGTCAGATGTAATAAACACTTTTGAGGCCTGTGAATTTTTCTCTCTGTAGTAGATACATTAATAAAATAACTGTCAGCATTTGTTCCAAAATCTGCCACAGTAACTCTTAATGAAAATATCGTGCAAGAAATCTTAAAACTACTTGGGCCAAGCAGTAACACTGAAGACCCCACAACACTTCTAAGACTGGAACTTCGTGATCTCTGAGACTCTTTTCAGTTCTTTGATTCTGAGTCCATTCTACAGCTTTTTGGGGAATAAATTATAATAAATTTAATCATTAACAACGACCTTTTTAGTTCCATACTAGTAAAATTATGTACTGCTGAAGCTGCAAACTTGAATTCCTATCCTTTAAAGTGTGTAAGGGGTCAGACCTCTTATAACATGACCTCTCCTATCCACCCTCTCTCGCAGATTAGGCTCTACTTCATCCCTCTTTCTGAAACCATATCTCTAATTTCCAAAGGTTTCTTTCTGGAGTGGTTCAGAAGACCATAATTCTGTAAAATAATGATCTACAATATATTCAATTTACCAAAAGACATTTAAAGATGAATGCTTTTTAAATGTAGGAAATTTTTATTTCATTTATGAGGAACAAAAGCAGAGAAGCTACTTCAACGCTGTATTCACAGTTTTACTTTCCTCCAACTATACATATTCCCTAACCCCTAAGAACATGCATTTGGCATTTGCCTTCCACGTCACAGAGAAAATGAGACTGTAAGGCTTGAGCCCAATCTCCTACCCTATGTATCTAATAACCATCACTGTCTTTTGTCTTTCTCCTGAAGGCTAATCTCTCCACTTGCACTCCTTTCTGGTTCCTCATTCTATCCATCATTTCCTCTCTCCTGTATTTTCGATGCTTTCCCTACATTGAGTATAGTCTTTGCAGCTTACTCGCTCACATTAAGATAAAAATTTTGAAATATGAAGATGGACTGAATAAGAAATGATATAAAGGACTTCCTGTTAACTGTCTGGGTATAAAAATGGCCTTGTGGTTAGGTAAGATGTCCTTATATTTTAGAGATACTCACTGAAGTATTTAGTCACAAAGACTAATTTTCTCTAATGTAACTCAGCAGGAACAAAACTCTCCCTTGGCCCTGAGACTCCCTCTAATTTTGTATCCCCATCCCCAATCCATAAAATACGTCAACATTCACTTCCTCAGTCCCCCATTCACTTCTCCCACCCCATTCCACTGCACAGCCCCTCTCCAAGTGCTCCGGCCAAGGTCACCAGTGAACTCACTGCCATCCAGGTACCTCCTCTCTGAGCTCACTGCTTAGTGCCACAGTTCACCAGCACCTGCCAATGCTGGCAACTTTCTTTTTGAAAGGCTCCCTTTTCCAGTGTCCCATGACACTTCTGCTTTTTCTCACTCCTAGGCTCTCCTGCTCTCTCTCTGTAGCAGCTTTGTCTCTTTTCTCTTTTTACCCCAAAAGCTTAAGTTTCCAAGACTTCAGTCCCTAGCTCTCTTCTGACTCTACACCACCAGATCAATTATTTGGAGGTCTCAGACCCCCTATGAGAATCTAATGAATGTTAAAACCCTCTCCTTAGGAAAACTCCTATAAACTAATGTGCACGACTACTGTATGATGCTAGGTTACTAGAATTTCTGTAACTGCAAGATCATCCAGGAATCCAACGTCTACACACTCCTTAACTTCTAATCCACCTCCCTTGCCTCAATCACCACTTATAAGCCAACAACTCCCACATTTACTGCTCTGCTCTTTCCTCTAAGTTTATAACCCACATATAAAGCATTCTTTTTTTTCTTTTAAAGATTTTATTTATTTATTTGACAGAGAGAGATTACAAGTAGGCAGAGAGGCAGGCAGAGAGGAGGAAGCAGGCTCCCTGCCGAGCAGGGAGCCCGATGCAGGGCTTGATCCCAGGACCAAGAGATCATGACCCAAGCCAAAGGCAGAGGCTTTAACCCACTGAGCCACCCAGGCGCCCCTATAAAGCACCTTCTTAAAAGTCCTCATCAAACAGAGCAGCCCTGAAGGGCAATCTCTCTCTCATGCCTCCCCTTTCCCAACCCTTACCCTTCCTTCCAGCATAAGCAAAGTGAGAGTATTTACATATCACATACTCATACTTCTGAACTTCTGAACATCCTGCCTACTGCACTCTTCTTCCCTTTCCCACCTAGCACTATTCATCTTCCCAAAGCTCTATCAGCAGAGTAGGCAGTACCTCTGTGTCACCATCATCAGCTGTCTCTTTTTGAAGACAGGACAGTGACCAATTTGCCTGTTAACCCACAACCACTAGCACATACACTGGAACTGGCTTAATTAATGAATGATCAAAGAGAATATAACAGGAAAAAGGCCACACAGAACAGAGGTCTGAGTTGCATTTCCCAAAAACAACAGCTGACATTCAACTAATGTAAAAATAAAACTTTAAAAAATACTACAAAACCCCAAGTTTCTTAATCTACAGAAATTAGTTATTTCTCCCTAAAACATCAAAAACCTCAAATCTGAGATTCTTACTACTAAAGAAGAAATAGGAAATGATAAAAGAATACTTTCATCATCACTTTAATATCATTAATATCCTCTATTGAAACTAAAGTAGCCTTAATACTTATCTCTATATTTTTATAAGTATCAATAACTGATTACAGTAAAAGATTAATAGGAAACTCTATGCAAAACACCAAGTATTTTCTAATAAGACTTTTACCAACATTTTTCTTTGAATATAAAAATATATATCCCAAACCTTATATTAGTAATCGTTTCTGTCCATAAATGGTCAATACAAAGTTCAGGAACAATTGGCTCTGTTTCTGGTGCAAGGAAGGAGCCATTAGAATTACTATTTGGAGAATGAGAAATACTATGTCTCTTTGGAGACTGATTATGGCTTGAAAGGTTGAACCTCTGCACCCCTGAAAAAGAGTGCACTCCTAAGGCAGGAGAATGAGCACGACTGCAAAATAAACAGAGAGAAGGCATCACAATTAACAAGGCAGGCTGATGGAACATCCTTTCCAATCACACTTTCTGAAATTCTTATGTACCACGTGCATTCATGGCATAATCCCTGTCAGGAATACACTTCTTAAAAAGAGAATAAATAACTATTTAAATGGTTCACATTATGTGTTTTATTGTAACCTAAAGATTTAAAATTCTTGTTAAAATTCAATCTTTAATTTTAAAACTGAAAATTAGTTCATTTCTGCCTCAGAACATGAACTGTTATTATTCAAAAAGGTCCAAACTACATTCCCATATATTCAGATATGTACACACCAACAAAACTATGTCCCCATATTACCATATAGATACTAATAAAAATGAAAAAGCTAATGCAAAAACCAAAAACAGAAAGAGAAACCAAAATATTTTTGCAATTAACATTCATCAAATTGCTGCCACTTAGTGATGGAAATGAGGAAACAAATCTTATGACAAGCACAGGAAACTTCTAAATAGGACTCATTTTAAAAAAACTACCTTGTACTTAGCAACACAACTGGGATAATCACTATTTGCCCTAGAAAAAATACCCAAGAGCTATCAACAGAGATTTTAAATCCTTCAAAACATTAAGAGAAAGTTTGAAAAGAAGGTATCTCTTTCTTGGGATACCTTGTTTAAAATAAGGAAACACTTCCACACTTAATTCCCACCTTAGAGCTGCCATGTTGGAAATAGAAGGTGAACGAGAGTGTAGACTGGGTGAGGAGGTCGAGCGACTCTGACTGTGAATGGAGGAGTAATTCTGGAAAGGTGAAGCCACGGGGGAATCTCCTTTGGAGAGGCTTCTGAGGTGTGCTGTGAGGGAGCTACTACTGGCCACATTCTGTGGGGTTCCCCCCTGTTCAGAGAACTTTAAGACAACATTCTCTTCCTTAAGTCAAAATGATGAAAAGGGGGAAGAAAAAGGCAATAATTAGGTTAAAAGGGTAATTTCCTGGTGAGAATTCAGGGTAGAAGCCAGTTATTAAAGATACAGTATTTCTTTTTGCCTAAGAAGCTCAATGCATTTCACAAATGATTCCTCCAAATACATGTGAAAGTTTTCAGTGTTAACTATCCTTTCATACTAGGAAGTGACTTGCCTTTATCCTTACCTCTGTTTTGACTCTCCGGAGAGCCCACACAGAATGCAAACTTTGAGCAGTGTCATAGGTCATTATAATGGAAGGGTCAGTGTTGAGAAAAACAATTTTCATTGCATGATCTACAACATACTGCACCCTTGATGAACCAAAAAGACCTTAAAGATAAAATAGAAACGATCGGGTACTGAACAATGAACTTCACAAAACAGTTCTTTATGAAATGACTTTCTGTAATTCCTAAAGAGAAACCCAGGCAATTAAGACAAAAATCCACTAATATATAATTACCCTGAATTTTTAAATTTACTTTGGGCATCAACTTCCTCAAAATACATACAGAATACATTACCAGTTTCAATTCACATACATGCAATTACATGTTGAAGACGTGTGCTGACTCACTGTCTCATCAGCCACAGGTAGGTCTGTGACTACTCAACAACTAACTGATCTGCAAACTGCAATCAACTATTCTGCCAAGTTTGACCTCTTGACTATTTTACTTCTGTATGATATCTGTCCTCTGTAATAACTATTTAAATAGAGCTGAACAGTACACTATTTACTGAATATACTTCCATAAGTTTTCCCTAGTGAGTTTAGCTTTTACTTCTACAGTACCCTGAATTGATTTTTATAACCTTATCTGACAGCTTCCTAAATGCTTCCCTCTCAGTTAAAATATTTTTTAATTTTTTTTTTAAGATTTTATTTATTTGACAGAGAGAGAGAGATCACAAGCAGGCAGAGAGGCAGGCAGAGAGAAAGGTGGAAGCAGGCTCCCTGCTGAGTAGGGAGCCTTATGCGGGACTCGATCCCAGGACCCTGAGATCATGACCTGAGCCGAAGGCAGAGGCTTAACCCACTGAGCCACCCAGGTGTCCCAAAATATTTTTTAATTTTAAATGTTTTATAAAAATAAGAGGTATTTTATGATGAAACAAATAAAAATCACTCATAATTCCACCATCTCAAAATATCCATTATTACTATATTAGGGAGTGTTCCTTTTAGTGTTTTTTTCCTACATGTATACATACACTTTTTATGCCTTTACAAAATTAGAATCACTGCACTCAGTTTTATACTCAACATTATGAATAAGCAATTCCTGAGGTCATTAAATATTATTCAAAAACATGATCAATAATGCTTCACACCATTCAGAGGCTCTAATATGTTTATTTAAGTTGTAATTGTTACCAATATAAGACAGAATTATCAATGAACTTTTCTGTAGAAGGCCAGAAAATAAATAGCTTAGACTTTGTAGACCACATACTGACTGTTGCATAATGTTTTTTTTCCTACAACCCTTTAAAAAAGATTAAGTCCATTCTTAGCTCATAAGCCACACAAAGACAAGCTATTGGCTGGATTTGGCCCATGGGCTGCAGTTTACCAAACCCTGATACAGAAGATTAAAATCTCAGTGGAATTTCAGAATATATGCCTGGGATAAAGTCCTATAAGTAAAATTGGCCAAAAAATAGAAACACTTTTTTTTTAGTTTTCAAGTCCTCATTATTTATAATTACCTATCATATTTGGCCATATTTAAATTTTTAAGATAAGCATCTAGAAATACCTGTAAGAAATACTAAAAATTTTTAATCTCAGCAAATTATTATGAGCAGAGGAAATGAATTATTAAAATTTACACAGAACAGGCCTAAGAACCTACACTACAAAAAAACAATTATAGCTCATCTAAATATTGTTCATTTATTACTTGAAGAAGAAACTCCAGAGTCATCTACAGATAAGTTAGCAAATATATCAATATTCCTGATTGATCATAGGTCCTATTTTTAATAAAAGAGTAACAATTAAAACAGTTAATGCCATGGTATTCAGGAAGTTCTTTCTTTAATATAAATTTTCATAATAAAAATATTCAAACTACATTATTTCTATAAAACCCTAGTTCTCATAAAGCTCTTCCATTTCCTCCTATCCTCCAAACTTAAAAAAAAAAGAGCTTATTAAAAAAAGAAAGAAAGAATTTATAAAAGTACACTTACTTCCAGATTTACAAACAAGTGGGGTTATTTCATCTAGGGGATGCAGCATGCTGAACATAGTGGGTAAAGGTTCTCTAGTAATAAACAAATAATCAGTCAATCACCAACATGAAATGATTCTATTTATGTGCAAATTTTGCACTTTCCTTGCAAAGAAATATCTTCTCCAGATTATACAAGCAAGTAGAAATCCATCACCTCAAAAAGCAAGCCTCTAAACTTTTTTACATACTATTTTCACAGTATCTTCTATTTCATTCCTGGAAATATCTCTTCTTGTACATGGTAATTCTATGCATGCACACACATAGGGAAATCGACACAGCCCAGGGAATTTCTACAAATGGTAATCATCACATTACACAGCCAATGGAGTAATAAGCATAAGGCAGTTTTTTTTTAACCTCCCTTAGTGTCACTGTGTCTCTGGCAGCTAAGAAAGAAATTTAGTGTCCTACATCTATTTACAAAAATGGAAGAAAAAGGAAGAAAAATTTCAAGTAAATAAAAAGGCTGTACTTTTTTAAGGAATGGTTAAAAAAGGAGAAAAAAAACAGGCCTTCTGTCTAAAGACAGAAAGATTAAAATCTATAAGCAATTTTTTAAAAACAGTGTCTACTATTTACACCAGACTATAACAGGTGAGCTCACAATTTATTAGGGAGACAAGGTAAACATGCTACCAATAAGCACCTACCATTTACTGTGCACCTATATAATATGCACTAAGTCTTACATCAAATATTACATACACCAGCTCATTTAATCTTTGCATAAATCCTAAGAGGCAAATGATAGTACTTCTGTAACAGATAAGGAACCTAAACCTAAGAACGCTCTAAAGACTTGCCCAAAGTAACACAATGAAACAATGACAGCTCTAAGAATAGTCTTTATATCCATTAAGTATGTGCGCCTTTAATTCTACTATGGAAGTGAGGAGGGAAGCAATAGATAATTAAGTGTCAAGTCAGAAGTAGACCTCTTAAGTATACAATACTGAGATGACAGAAAATCGCATTTATCTATGCTGTTAGCATGGAAATTATCATCGTCCCAAACTTTTAGGTAAACAATTTTACCTCAAAACCAACACCAAAAAAGCCCAAATAATAATATATTGAACTGAGTAAAATGAATACCTGGGTGGACCTGGAGGTACCTCATGTGTAGAACTGCTTCGTTCAAACAACAATCCATACTTGGTGGGCCAGACATTTGCAACCTATTAGGTAAAAGGATAGGAAAAAACAGAAGTAAAAGAAACTGCTCTTTATAACATATGCTTAGGAAACTATAGAACATAAGATTTTCTTCTGACTTAAAGCTTTACAAGACAATGTGATCATTAGCAATATTTTTTTAAAGTCCAAGACAAAATCAAATCTAAGAAAGAGTACAATCAGAAATTCCTGCCACTGGCTAACAACAGTACCAAAATGACAATGTGATGATGAGAAACAGGAAAAAGACTAATCTTGTTCACATGCTTTAATATTCCAAAATGCTTTCTTTTTATAACTTAAACTGAAAAAAAAAATCTATCAGGAAAAAACTCCATAATCCACTTCATTTAAGTAATTTATTTTTTATTCATAGGACGGAAAAATGGCAAGGATTAAAACTGTTAAAAAATTTGGTTACTTTATTTGAATAAAAAATGACATCCTTGATTACTACAAAGCATAAAAATAGCAATAGTTCTGCACCAAATTAATTCAACAAGAATACTCCACAACAAAACACAAAAACAGTGAAATACTCAATTTACCTGAAAAGGTAAAGAAGCTATGTAATCCTTTCCTTCTATGCTATGCATGTTAATACATGAGCTTTGCAATATACATATGCATTTTTCTACTTCATCACTATCTGAAAAGAAATGATACAAGATTTATGCATTTAAAAAAAAAACAAAAACTCAACAATCCCCAACAGCACAAATTCTTTAATATACCATAAAAAAATGCTTAGGCTAAATCACTATTATTAGTGGCTACTTATTTTGAACAACAACAACAACAAAAAGAAAACAAGGAGATAAACATTTGGAGTAAGATGAAATAAAATTTCAAAAAGAAACTTACTGTAGGCCTTCTCAGACTTATCCTGTGATATGATGAAGTCACACCACAATGCCTAAAATCAAAACAAAATGCTTACCTGAGAAAATTGTATCTAAGTAATAACCTATTCACTAATGGTATCTGACTAATAACAATGACACCTACATAATACCTGTCCCTCCTTAACAGTTCAATGCATATAAATAACATTGGAACAAAAAAGAGTAAGATAAAATAAAATCAGATTTTTTAAAAAAGATTTATTTGACAGAGAGAGACACAGCGCGAGAGGGAATACAAGTGGGGGGAGCGGGAGAGGGAGAAGCAGGCTTCCTGCCAAGCAGGGAGCCCAAAGCAGGGCTCAATCCCAGGACTCTGGGATCATGACCTGAGCCAAAGGCAGACACTTAACAACTGAGCCACCCAGGCACCCCAAAATAAAATCAAATTAATGATAAATATTATAAGGAAAGACAAACTATGTTTGCAAATAAGTTTTAGAAAGCTAAAGAGTTATCAGAAGAGTTCAAAATTGCAAAGCTATTTTATAATATCCAGACTTACCCAATGACTTTAACATTCTCAGACTCTCCTAGATTTTAGAAAAAATCTTCAGAAAAATTAACATTTTCCTTTCTTAAAGGCCCCCTTATAAAATACAATCTAGGAAAAACCATTAGACTTCAACTGGCATGCTTGACAATAACTTATTGAAATTGTTTAATAGCATTTTTACGGGTTTTTTTTAATTGTGGTAAAATATATGTAACATAAAACTTACCACTTCAACATTTTTTTTTTTTGAGAGACAGAGAGAGAGAGAGAGAGCGAGAGAGCAGGGGGAAGAACAGAGGGAGAGAATCTCAAGCAGGCTCTATGCCCAGTGCAGAGCCTGACTTGGGGCTCAATCTCATGATTATGAGATCATGACCTGAGCAGAAATTGAGTCAGATAACTTAACTGACTGAGCTACCCAGGCAGTCCCACTTACAAACAATCTTAAGAGAAAGGAGACAAGAGAAAAGAGACAATACATCTAACCACATACCCATGGACTCTTAGTAAACAGGCAATCATTCTTGGAACAAATTAAGATGGAAATACAGAAGCAAAGAACTATTTGGACATCATCAAATCCATTTTTCACATCTACACTAACCGTATGAATTACAAACAGAAAAATTATCATCAGAAAGATCACTGGCAGGGCGTCTGGGTGGCCTAGTTGGTTGAATGTCCGACTCTTGATTTCAACTCAGATTGTGATCTCGGGGTCATAAGAGCCCCACCTATGGGTCCATGCTGGATGTGGAACCTGCTTGGTATTCTCCCTCTCCCTCTGCCCCTTCTCCAGCTTGCACAAGCACGTGCACGTGCACACTCTCTCCAATAAATAAATAAAATCTTAAAAAAAAAATCATTGACTTAATCACTTCTGAACAGAAACACTTTCACACATGCCCTCAGGTTTTAAAATAATACAGTTTATCTTTCCCCATAAATTATTAGAAGAGTTAGGTGCTCATCAGGAAAGAGTTAATAGAAAAATAATAAATAATAAGTAGTGTCCAGGGGCAAAGGTTTCAGTATTTACCAATAAGAAATTTAACATTAGTCAAAAAGCCTCCAAAATCTCTTAGAAACAGCCTAACAATCCAACTATAAAGGTATTCCTTTTTCCCTCAACTTTTTATTTCTAAAAATTCTCAATAAGTTGAAGTAGTACACTGAAAATCTGTCTCACCTAAATCTAAGTTATTAAAATATCACCGTATCTGTTTATGTGCAAGCATTTGTGTACATGTGGGATTGAGGGGGCACTATGTGAACCACACATCATGACACTTTACCCCTAAACACTTCATCATGCACTTCTTGCACATAAAGATGTTCTCCTATTTAGCCACAAAACCAATATTCTACCTAAGAAAAAAATAACTTTCTAACATCACTCAATATCCAGTCCATTTGCAAGTTCTGCAAATTTTCCCAAAAAATATCTTTTTTAGCCAACTTTCTAGAACAAGGATTCAAAGTTCATTTAACAAGTTTCAAAAAATACTGCATTTGATGCCCCTTTACTTTTTTAATCTAGAGCAGTCCCCACCTTTTTCTTTCTCCCTGACCTTTTTTTCCTCCCTGACTTTTTAAAGAGACCAGAATTATAGACTGTCCCCCCAATTGTTTTCTCATAGTGTTTTTTCTTTAAACTTTTTATTATGGGAACTTTCAAACATATATTAAGTAAACAGGATAGCAATAAATTTGCATCTGCCAGCTTCAATAATTATCAAGCTTTGGCCATTCTTGTTTCATCTACACCTCCAACCCACTCCTCATTTCCTGATATTTTTTTTTAAGATTTTATTTATTTATTTGACAGAGAGAGAGAGATCACAAGTAGGCAGAGAGCCAGGCAGAGAAAGAGGAGGAAGCAGGCTCTCTGCTCAGCAGAGAGCCTGATGTGGGACTCGATCCCAGGACCCTGAAATCATGACCTGAGCTGAAGGCAGAGGCTTAACCCACTGAGCCACCCAGGCGCCCTTCCTGATTATTTTAAAAACCAATCCTCTTGTCCCCATATTTCCTAAAATTAAAAGTTAGATCTAGATAGTCAAGTTAAGTTTTTCTGGGAAGAAAACTTAGTAGATGACATCATGAATTTCATGCCGCATTACAGCTAGAGGTGCATATTACTTCTTTGTCCCACCACGATAAACTCAATTTGGTTGAGAAGAAGACCAACAGATACCTCCAAAGTAGAGATACATTTGTTCCTTCATATTAATAAGTAAGCCACAGGGTGACACCTTGGTGCCATGGTCACATCCTTTTACCCAACAGTGTTAGTATACATTTACAATCATTGTCTCTATCAATTTACACTGGAGGTTAAAAAATTGTAATTTGGGTTTTTTTTAAGATTTTATTTATTTGTTTGACAGAGAGAGACACAGTGAGAGAGGGAACACAGGCAGGGAGAGTGGGAGAGGGAGAAGCAGGTTCTCCGTCGAGCAGGGAGCCCAATGCGGGGCTTGATCCCAGGACTCCGGGATCACGACCCGAGCTGAAGGCAGACGCCCAATGACTGAGCCACCCAGGTGCCCCCAAACTGTAATTTTCTAATCCTACCATTCCCTTTTTGTTTATTCACCAACATTTTATAAGGGTTTTCCTTCATTAACTAGAGATGGACTGCATATCTTCCAAAAAGGCAGGGCAAATGTTTAATTCTTTCCCTTTAATTACCAATTTCAGAACAGAGTTAGGTTTAATAGCCAACTACAATGACAGCAAAGTAGGCTGTTTTTCCTTTCCCTTTCTCTCTATTACTCTGAGCCCAATTTTTTTTATTCAATACTCTGCAATCAATTATAATCACCCTGTGTTAAAATATTTTTGTACCCTTAACATCTTATAAATTTTTATTGACAATAAATCAAATTAACCAAAGACAATATTTAAAGATTAACATTAAACTGACAAAGGACAGTATAAAAAAAGTGAGGACATAGAAAACAAACAAAATTTTTATTTTCCTACCATTATCTTCACTACATTTTAAAATATATGTCCAGCTGCTGGGATCATTAGGCTATGTTTTTATCACTTATGTTAAATTCTAGGATAAAAGTTTTTTTTTAAAAGAACTGTTAAATAGTCAACTAAATGCTAAAATTCAAATCAACTCACCTGTTGAACAGGACTGTCAACTGTAAACGCTTTATAAACAGCCAATGCCTGGCTTTTACTTCCTTTGCTCCAGATCACCATATTTCCAGCCACATAGAGTTCCTCATCATAATCCACTTCTTCTCCAATTTCACTGACGCCTTTCCTTAACTGCCAGCTTTCCTTAAAAATTAACAAATGTAAGACATGTTAAAGCACTCTATTTTACAATAGTATGGAACAAGATTTATTAATTAAATCAAATGGTCATCCAGATACAAGTCTCCTACTCTCTCTCTGCCTATGGAATAAGACTCAAACCAAACCCAACTCTCAGAAGGTCTGGTGCCACTGATTAACAGAGTGGGTGTGTATATTATAAATCTTACAGGACTTCATGAACAAGAATTTACTCAAAAATTCTCTATATTAACTGCCTTTTAATACATTATTCTGCCAAAAATATAAACAAACAAAAATAATACTTATCTATAGAATGAAACCAACATACGGGACACTAAAAAGTATGTTAAGCATATGCGGGGATGATGGAAAGGGAGTAGAAAGGTACACATGGGATCACTGGTGGAGTTTACGCATAATGCAGATTTCCCTGTTTCACAACTGCATATACACTCACCTTCCTTCCCCTGTCCTACCCATCGAAAGGAATGGGAACAAAAAAAGTTTAGGTTTCTAACTACATAAACCTCCCCTCTCTGAGATTTTGGTATCACAAAGGGATAGGAAAAGGGCATAAGGCAGGAAAGACTGATTTTCTGACACATACTTACATCTCCTTCCCCTATTCTATCTACTTGTGTAGCATTTCTTTTCTCCTCTAGAAACATGCAGGTCTTTTGCAGTAAGGACCATTTCTATCTAATTCTACAATCTACTCATCAAATAACATGAAATCTGGTCTCTACAAACTAAGTGAAGAGGAGGTTTAAAATAGACCGTAATCATACTACTGAAATTGACATATATTATGACACCATGAGTTAAACATGTCTAAATAATTATGACACTATAATACAATAATGTCATTATTTTAGCCTTGATTGAAATTTGAATCTCTACAAGTTGCATCATATTCTTTTCTGTTGCATCTGAGTACCCTTAAATTATAAATACATCACATCACTCTATGTTTCAAAAATATAATGGGAAACTTAATGGAACCTTCTGTTTCTCGTGGATTGTAACCTCCTGAAGGGATCCCACCAAGCCAGCAGCACCATCAGAAGACCATAACTCAGAGGCTGGCTGCAGCTGGCGAAGCTGAAGATTCAAAGCATTAGGGTGGTGCTTGCAGTGGTCTCGACCGAAAGGAACAAATTCCTGCAAATCCCCGGCTGCAATCATCGTTGCCCTTTCTTCATAGAAGTTCGACATGGGTTCCAAATATCAACATTATTTCTGCATGAATTCAAACACATTCTGGTCAGCTTCTAAAGTCAAAACCAGAATAAATACATCATAAAAGTTTACAGAAGAGTCAGAAATCCTTAGATGAGTGTCAAACAATCCTACCATATCGTAGGTATACAAGTAATCGTAATACCAAAGGGCATTCCAGATTTCATGAAAAGCATACCTAAAGGATCACTGGCATATTGGAATGAAACAAACAACAAAACATTACTTCTAACTCATCAGTAGTTGAACTACTGCTTTTAGTTGACCAGTCCACAAGAGACCTAATAAATTATCAAGTGTCATCAGCAGTTTTGACACCCCAATGCAATTAAACATACAACTACAACCAACTCCCAATTTTTGGTCAAGCCAGAACCAAAGCATGAATAACCCTGGCCACGGAACAGTCATGCTTCTAGCAAATTTAAGAGTGCTAGCTTTTAATTAATCTATTACAGTACAATGGAAAAATACTCCTTTACCTCCAAAACATTTCTGTATACAGCAATTGACAGCTAATAAAATTCTGAAAGTCCACAATGTGGTTTGAACATGAAGTGAATGCAAGTTCTGTCTCTGAGACAACACCTACATTAGAAATAGGTTTTGTGCCATCACATTTAAACTGCAATCCTTGAACACAGAAATCAAAACAAACATCTGATGCCAGTACTACAGACAACCTTTAGTATCCGAAAAGCACTCACAATTAAGAGTTTAATTAAATCTGATTTAGATTTCTCATTTGAAGTTTTTTTGGCATCAGTAGCTTTCCTTGCTGCACTATCTCAAAGCCTCTGTAGCTCTTATGCAGCAACCAGAGTTGCAAAGCTATTTTGCTGTGAATTAACATTACTCCTGAGACAACTGTATGTCAGAATGGAAGCACTTACTTCCTCTTGCTAAAATTCAGAATTGAGAACAGTTGAATTTAGGGCATAACTAATAACGTGCCTTATAAAACTTACAAGAAAACAACAAAACTCTGCTGGTCTTCCTATTTCCTAGTCAACAGGACAGCCAGCATTAAACTTGCGACTTTATCCAACTTCAGTTGTGCAATTTCGAAATGTTACTCTATTAAAACTTTGAGAAAATTACATTATTACATAATTATTTTAACAGTACAATATCTTTTTGTACGATTAAAACATATTTAATACTTTTATAGTACCCCAAATTTCTGTGCTTACTTATTAGGGCAACATAAAAAGCTACATATTCCATTGATAAGCTATAAATCAAGTTATCGGCATTGTCTACTATAAACAAAAACTACCCTGCCAAAGGTAACCACAAAATTGCTTCAAGAAGAGACCCAAATGCACAGGAAAGGCATCTTGCGTAGAGTCTCCGCAAAAAGGCAAGAGATTCCTCAGCCTCTTTAGGGTTAGATGAAACCAACAAGTTAAGCCCCCGGGCCTCAAAAAATCCCGTCAGAGAAGCAAGGGGCCGATAGAGAAGCTGAGGCGCACGTGGGACACTGCGTCTAGCTCAGGAAGGAAGTCAGCGAGGAGAGGCGCGGGGAGGTGCACCCCGGAAAGCCCAGTCCGCAGGCCGGGGGCCACTTGGCGCAAACGCGCGCTCAGGGCCTGCCCCTGGGCTCCCAGCCCTCTGGTCACCGAATGCAGGTCAACTCGGGGCGGGTGCGAGGGTCACAGAACATGCGGTGAACCACCGGACGCTGCGGGCCCAGGCCCACACCTGTGTAACTCGGGACGCGTCAGGCGCGGCGAGCCCCGGCTGCTCCCCGGAGGCGCGGGGCCGAGGGGGCCCGAGGGCAGCGGCGGGGTCGGTCACGGTGACTCCTCGGCCGCTGCAGCTTCTCATTCCCTTTCCCTCCCCTGTTCCGGAGGAAGAACCAGCAGCAGCTACTGGCGCGACTGCGAACGACAGGCAAGTGTGCTAGGAAGCCACTCAGGCGAGATGTTCAAATGAACGCGTCCATCTTGGCTTTCCCGTCCTGCCTCGCGCAGGGGCGGAGCGGGGCGGGGTGGGGCGTCGCGGGAGGCCCGCGACAGTGCCTCGGTCCTAGCGCCTGCGCAGCTACGGGAAGAAAGCATGGGGCCCGATTTGCAGGGTACTTCAACCTCCCGTAGCGCCGCGCGCTCCCCAGAGCCAGCCTCCGTCTGCTGGAGTGTGTACCGTGATAGGTCCCTCCTGGCATCCAGATCTTTCTCCAGGTCATGCCATTACAACTGAAACTGCCTCTTAATTCTGTAATTTTAGGAGATACTCGGGCTAGTTTCACTACAGTCTCCTGACCTCCAGACGGGAGGTACGTACTTCCAGGCTTGGGAACGACAGGGACGTGCTGATTCTCTCTCTTTGGCAGGTCACTTTAACTTTTGGGGTTCCGGACCCTTTGAAAAGTTGAAAGTTATGCAGGCCCCCACAAAAACGTAGCATGCAATTTCTGAACTTCACAGACACTTCCCCCAAACGATTCATAGACCCGGGTTAAGAACCCAGCTTTATCCTTCCCTCTGTGTTTGTGGATTCAACTGTACAATACCACACTTACAGAAACAGAAAACTTTCTTAAGCTCTAATCTCTCATTGCATGGTATCTCTAGGTTAAACGTATTGATAACCGTCCAATTGCCTAAAAAATAAAGTTCAAGTTCTTCATCCAGAAATGTAAAGTGGGCCGAAACTTTATGTCCACTGGGATTCCCCTAACACTTTTTGCACTTCGTCGTCCTGGTATCTTAGTTCATTCTCTTCCTTTTATTTGGAATGTCAGCTTTCAGAGTTGAGCTCAAATGCCTTTTCTCAGAGTTCTTCACTCCAACAAGAAAGAGGCTGCTGAGGACCTAATGTTTGTGTTCCCTCTAAATGCATATGTGGAAACCTAATGCCCTCTGGGAAGGTATTAGGAAATGGGACCCTTAGGAGATACTTAGATCATAAGGGCGGAGCCTACATGAATGGGATTAGTGTACTTCTAAAAGAAACCCCACAAAACTCCGGGCCCCTGCCACCAAGTGAGGACACAGCAAAAGACAGCTATCAATGAACCGGACAGCAGGTGTCACCAGACACCCAATCTGCCAGCACCCTGATCTTGGACATCCCAGACTCCAGAACTGTGAGAAGTATTTGTTCAGGCAGTTTATGGTGTTTTTGTTATGGCAGCCCAAATGGACCAAGCCAGAGACTCTAAGAAGTTTGAGTAGACCTGCTTTTCACTACAGTCATTTGCCTGAAACCAAAGTACCCCAGATTTCCCTGGCCTGATAGGAGGAGCAAATTTTGATCAAGGCAAATTGATCAGTAGGAACAAGGCCAGAAGGAGCCAGACAAATAAATTCCCTTTTCTTCTCCCCCAGGTGGACTAGTGTAAAGCATGGTTTCTCTGCACCACCTCTCAGGAGATGCGTGTGGCTGAGTGGGCCACCTGCCAAGCAGACTCCTGATGTTTTGGCAGCCTGTGTGAAGCAGCTCCAACACAGTACTTTCTCATCCTTCCTGCTTCCTTTCCCGTTTCCTTCATTCTCTCCAGCTTGAACGTTAACACTCATCAAACTTGTCTTTTAAGGAACGCAAGTCAGCACAGTCCATAAAGACTTTCTTATGCTGCTAGTCATCCAATCTGTAAAGCAGAGTCACTGAAAGGATTCAACTCAGCCCTCCGTCCTGAGTGTTCCCATGCTGCTCGCAGTTTCTCTCAAGATGCTTCTCTGTGGCCTCAGCTGACAATGTTTTCTGTGAGGACACCAAGGGCAATGTTGACATTGCCCCTCCAGTAGTCCCAAAGGCCATCTGTCCTCAGATGCCAGAGCAGGGCTGTGTTCCCCACAGAGTGGCTGAACACGTCATTCTCTCCACTGCAGCACTCCAGTGTCCATCACAGCACTGATTGCTCTCATGATCTGATGAAGTCTTTTAAGAAAGCAAATCTTCTAGCTTCTGCCACTAACCTCTGCTCATGGAGGTCCAAACCACAAATCCAGAAGTTTCAGAGAACAGTCATCTCCTGTTATCTCCATCATCCTCCCATTCTCTTCTGCTAGCATTTGAGGTATCCCCTTGGCTCAGAACACGGAAGTCCTGGTGTAGACTCCTACAGGCAACCAACTCCCTGCACTTCTGCCATGTCCTCCAAACAAGCATGGATTACCCTGAGGCCTCCTGAGGTTGCATTTTGGATACAGGAACAGGTATATCCAGTATTATGAAGTAGATCTCTTTTGTTGGTGTACTTACCCAGTAATTAGCAGAATTCTCCATATATAATTGGTGTGCCAAAAAAATGAATAAAATCCCTATGTGTCACTTTTAATCTATTTATGACAAAATATACAAGTTTCTGCATTAGCAGCTATTGCTATATAACAATATTACCACAAAATGTATGGGTTAGAATAATATATATTTATTATGTCACAATTTCTGTGGGTCAGGAGAAAAGGCCTAGATGGGTCTTCTGCTTATGGTCTCACAAGGCTGCAATCAAGGTGTTGCTTGGAGTATGGTCTCATCCAAGGCTCTGTTGGGGAAAGTTCTGCTCCCAGGCTCACTCAGTATTCAGTTTCTTGTGGTTATAGGACTAAGGGCTTCAGCATTTTGTTGGCTATCAGCAGGAGGTTGTCCTCAGAAACTAGAGGCCACCCACAGTTCCTTGCCACATTGGGTTCCCCAATATCATCAAAGCATGCAAGCCAAGAAAGCAATAGTGTTTACTAGCAAGAAGTCAGTCACCATCTTAGATAGTCTAAACACAAAAGTGACACCTCATTACCTTTTGAGGGTTAGAAGGAAGTCACCCTCACGGGTGAGGAGGATTACATAAGGAACCAGGGAGCATTGGGGGCCTTCTCAGAAGCAGCCCGCTGCTGTCTCCAATATCTGTCTGGTAAGTATAAGGCCTTAGACTACCCATTTTAGCCGAGAGTGAAATGTATACCAGGTTCTTCCTCTCTTATGAGCCCTTCTGCTGCCTCCCCTCTGCCCTTCCTCTCTGGGCTTGCCCAGGGTCCTATATCTGCCTCTCTACCAGACCTGCACTGGGCCCACAGATGACCCCATCCCACCCTCCAGTTCTCAACTTCATAGTCTCAGAAACTATGAGAGGACTTTGGTTAAAGCCAAGTTTGCTGTGTTTTAACTACTGCAGAGGAGAGACAGGGAAAACAAGCTGCTTCTCAGACACCTGAAATCATACTTGATTTTTATAGGGTTGAAGAAAAAGGACGCAAAAAGTCAGAGGACAGTTACCAGTTCATTTACATGGTAAGTGAATAATAATAGGTACAATTAATGAGCTATCACATAATGTTTTCTGAATGTATTCAGTTTTCCAATACATGATTTACAAACATGAAGTCAACTCAAGAATAGGGGATAGGATTTATATTTGAAGTAGAGTGAACAGTCTTCCCAATTTCCCCAAGACTGGGGTTTCCCAGGACACAGGACTTGCAGTTTTAAAACCAGACATCCGACATCAAATGAGACTACTGGTCACCCTCATTTGAAATGACAAAAGGCAGACTTTATACACAGCTGAGCAAACGCTTACCTTCTTGGACCTTGGGTATTGGGACAGTTCAGGGATGTGAACCTTACAACATATAAAACACAATGTCGTCTCCATTTGAAACATATGACTAGCCTGGCTGACCCAACTTTATATCTCACAACGTATTTGCAAAAAATAGTTGCAATATCAGGAACAATTTTCAACATTGCATTGAGCAAACAGGAAGCCTAAAAACCTAGGAGATTAGGGGCTTTATTCATTTAATTAAAGCTTGTCCCATCTTAAAGATAGAGTTCATATTTCTGATCTAAAATTTTTCTTTATCAAACAGAAGGTTTACAATATTTTGATTACACAATTTAAATGCTACCTTTTCAAATAATGACCAGTTTTTCCCAAGAAAAATACAACAATCTTTGAGGACTATAATTAGAGATTAAATTGAGAGTAGGTGGCATGTGGAAACTAAATAATAAAAGGTTGTGTTCAACCATCTTTTCTTTTCAAAGTCAACTCAGGTTAGTTTGATTAGTGCATTTTATACCAAGATCTGCTTCCCAAAGCTGATTTTAACTAGCAATCCTTTACTATTTTAGGCCTCTGAGTTTCTTTGCTATTACTATAATTACTAAACTAGTAGGCCACGAGACTTGACATGGTGACGGTAATGGACTTCTTCATGGTATAGTGAATATGTTATTGTATGGTATAGAATGGGCTACCTTAGGTACAAATGACAGCAAGCAGTCATTCTGTGGACGGGACAACAGTTCCCGTAAAATAGCAAGCAACAATTAAGGTAGAGGGTTTTTTTTTCTTTTTTTTTTAAGATTTTTTTTTATTTATTTGACAGAGAGAGACACAGCAAGAGAGGGAACGCAAGCAGGGGGAATGGGAGAGAGAGAAGCAGGCTTCCTGCCAAGCAGGGAGCCTGATGCGGGGCTCGATCCCAGGAGCCTGGGACCATGACCTGAGCGGAAGGCAGCCACTTAACAACTGAGCCACCCAGGTGCTCTAAGGTAGAGTTTTCTAAAATCCCTCCATGATAAAGGTATTCTTAGCCATCATTCATACCTAACTAATCCCTTGTACGGAGACTTTACCAAGTGAGGGTGCGTAGTTGAGGTTGGTTGAGAAGGAGTAATACCACATACTGAGAAAGAAGAACTACACAGCTTGAATTCTCACTTGCCTCTTTAATAGGCATGGACTGTATGTATAAATGTATATTTATATGTATGTATACATATGTATATGTATATGCAGTATACATATAAATGTATAGTCTTTACATTTTCACCTCCGAAAAAACAATGCTTTCCAATTTCCATAGGTAAATATGTGCTGTATATCATTCTCTATAGCTTTTTAAGGACTCTGAGAGGTCTGAAATTTTACCCTATCTGCCTGCCACAGTTCCATGAATGCCAGTAGAAACCAGAAAACCACTGGGTCAGAGATGAAGGATCACTTATTACTTACAGCAATAACAACAGCAGAGTAGCCACATTACTGTGCCAGTGCCCTGAGCCCTGATTCCCCCAGAGTGATGTGAGGAAGGCCACATGACATCTGCATACACATTGGGTTGCATCACAGGAAAGGAACAGTGAGGTTAGAAAAACCTTTAGTAATGCGCAGTAAGAACATCTGCCCTTTGCTCAAAAGGAGACACAATCTCTTTGTCTTGAAAGGCTGTAAACAAACCTGCCCTTTGCCCCAGAGATAGACACTATTTCTACCTTCCAAGGTTTCCTACCAAAGGAACAAGGGCAGACCACCCCCTTGAAAGGCAAGCAGAACTGTCTCCCAACGTGGCAAAGTATAACTCCCTCATTGATCAAAGTTTCTTCCATACAAGTAAATTAAAAGACACAGGATCTAATTTCGCAATGGTTATGTATTAGTCATTTCTTGCTATGTAACTTTACCACAAACTCAGTGGCAATCCACATTTATTATTATCTCACAGTTTCTATAGAATAGTAAAATAACATGTTTGTTGTTTTATACCACTAAATTTGGGGTCATTTGTTGCACCGCCGTAGACATCTGGAACAGACAGACAATGAAGAGTTACACATCTCAGGAAACTTCTGTACTCGGTTGGTAGTAGCTCCTACACCCACCCTCCCCCACAAATTCATATCCACCTGGAACCTCAGAATGTGACCTTATTTGGAAATGAGGTCTTTGCTAATATAGTCAAGTTAGAGGGAATTTATACCAGACTATGGCTAAACCTAATCCAATGAGTAAGATCCTTACCAAAAAAAAGAAACTTTGGACACGAAGACATAGACACACACAGAAGGAAGATGGCCGTGTGAAGAAGGAGGAAGAGATTGCCAAAAGCCAAGAAACAAACACCAAGGAATACTGGCAACCACCAGAAGCTAGGAGAGACATGAGATAGTTTCTCCTTCAGAATCTCCAGAAGGAACCAACCATGTCGACATTTTGATTTTGGACTTCTGAACTCCTGAACTGTGAAAGAATAAATTTCTGTTCTTTTAAGCCACTCAGTTTATAGTAATTTGTTATAGCAGCCCTAAGAAAGGAAAACAGCGCCTAACACTAAAAACAAAAACAATAAAAAGCAACTTGAAGTAAAGGGAGAATATACATAGAGAACACAACTTCTCAAAAAAAAAAAGTAAGGTTTTCAAACAGATAAGTTAGATGATATATGTGAAGTTAAGTTATTGTGTATCTGTGAAGAGTATCTGTGAAGAGAAGTTAAATGATAGTTAATGTGAACTAGGAAATGTATACCATAAAAAGGAATAATCAGAGCAAAAAAGAATTCTAAGAAATTACAAATATAGTTATATAAAGAAAAATTTTCACTAGAACAGTTATAAAGTGAAGATCTCCCAGAAAGTAGGGACCAAAAAACAGGGAAATGGAAAATAGGTAAGAAAATATAAGAAAATTAGAAGAATGGTCCAAGAAATCAAAATTCAAACAGGAGATCCGAAAAAAGAGAATAGGAAAAAGAGAGGGCACAGAATCAATAAAACCAAAATTTTGTCCAGAACGTGATTTACTTATTAAAAGGACCCACCAAGGGGCACCTGGGTAGCTCAGTGGGTTAAAGCCTCTGCCTTCGGGTCTTGATATCAGGGTCCTGGGATGGAGCCCCACATCTGGCTCCCTGCTCAGCAGGGAGCCTGCTTCCTCCTCTCTCTCTGCCTGCCTCTCTGCCTACTTGTGATCTCTTTCTCTGTGTCAAATAAATAAATAAAATATTTTTAAAAGATAAATTAAAAAAATGAAAGGACCCACCAAGTGCCCAACGGTGAATGAGAAAAGATGTACACCAACTCTTATCTCTGAATTTGAGATACATTTTTGAAGAGAGAAAACAGATCTACACAAAGTGTTAGGAGTCAGAATGGCTTCAGACCCATGGTAGACTGACTGCATTAAGGGCCCTAATTAATGGCCTCCCTATATCCATAAGCTTTGCCATGTAACTTTGTGGTCCCTTTCTACTCTGACAATGGCTTTGGCCATTTGACTTGCATTGGTCAAAAGGGCAGTAGTGGAGAGAACACTTAAAAAAAAAAAAAAAGGAAATCAGTGAGGTGATAGATGTGTTAATTAACTTGATAGAATCCTCTCACAATGTATACATCTATAAAATCGTCATGTCATACACCTGAAACACATTTCAATTGTAGTTGTCAACTATGTCTCTCAATAAAGTTGAAAAAAAGTGTGGGTTATAGGGGAAAATTTAGATCCACAGGTCCATGGAACAGGTAAAGTTGAGAAACAGATATACACAAATAGAGTAAATTGGTATTTTTAAATCAACTTTATTTTTTTGAACAATTTATCAGAAAAATTGAAAAAAGGAGTGCCTGGGTGGCTCAGTCATTAAGCATCTGCCTTTCTCAGGTCATGATCCCAGGGTCCTGGGATCGAGCCCCATGTTGGGCTTCCTGCTCAGTGGGGAGCCTGCTTCTCCCTCTCCCACTCCCCCTGCTTGTGTTCCCTCTCTTGCTGTGTCTCTATTGTCAAATAAATAAATAAAATCTTAAAAAAAAAACAACAACAACTGGAAAGGTATTCAGAGACTTCCCATAGATTCCACACTCAATTTCCTCTATGATTAATATTTTACATTCATCAAATGTAAGGTGGGTACATTTATGAGTATTAATGAACCAATATCAATACATAATTAATTTAAAACCATGCTCTATTCAGATTTCATTAGTTTTTACCTAAAGTCCTCTTTCTGTTCCAGAATCCCATTCAGGATAGAACATTACATTGAAGGCACTGTGTTTCCTTAGGCTCCTCTTGTTTATAACAACCTTGACAGTTCTGAGTGCTGGTTAGGTATCTCATATAATATTCTTCAACTGGAATTTGTCTGCTGTTTTTCTTCTGATTAGACTGGGGATATGGGTTTGGGGGAGGAAGATTATAGAGATAAATGCCATTTCCTCCCATCAAATGTATACCAACCACATGACTTAGTACTGATTTTAACTGTGGTTCCCTGGCCAAAGTAGTATTTGTAACTTATTACTTTATGTACTTTAAAAATACTGTTCCCCCTTAAAGGAGACAATATGTGCAGCCCTCATTTAAGGAGTGGAGCCAGTTGATTTTTTTTATACAAAGTTGCAAAACAATTCAATGGAAGAAAGATAGTCTTTTTGACAATTAGTGCTGGAAGAATTGGATATCCATATGCAAAAAGAGAGAGAAACTTGAACTGTACTTCATACTATTTATTCAAAATGGCTCAAAGACTTAAATGTAAAACTATAAGACAATCAGAAGAACACAACATAGGTGTATATTTTTGTGACTTTGGATTAGATAATAATTTCTTAGATATAGCACCAGAAGCCTGAGGAATCAAAAAAGTTAATTAATTTGACTTCATAAAAACTTTTATGATTTTATGATAGGATACTATCAAGAAAGTGCAAAGACAAGCCACGGAATGGGAGGAAACGTTTGCAAGTCATACATCTGCATTTATTATCTAGAATATGTAAAGAACTCCTATAACTCAGGTGCCTGGTGGCTTAGTTGGTTAAGTGAATTATATGCTGAATTATATAGTTTAAAATATATACACATATATGACATCTATGTATATCTGTAGAATATATAGTTTAAAAGGGAGAATGCTGTGCTATGTGAAATATATCCGAATAAAGCTCTTTTTAAAAAAAAAAGAGTTCTTAGATAAGACACCAAAAGCACAATCCAAAAAAGAAAAAAAAATAGTGAATTGAACCTCATCAAAATTAACAATTTTTACTCTGCTAAAGACATTATTAAAAAGAAAAGCTAAGCTACAGACTGGACAAAAATTTTGCAAGTTACATTATTGACAGATAGCTTTTATCCAAAATACATAAAGAATTCTCAAAACTCAAAAAAAGGAAACATACCACCTTGTTACTTGATAAAGCTCTTATCATACTTAAGTGAGATCTTCATCGTGATCATGGTTGCAAATTGATTTATCCAATTATAACCTGATAAAAAAGAAGACAGATCCTTAGTGAAGCTGTGCAAAAACAAAACAAAACAAAACAAAACAAAACTATGGTTATGAAGGAAGAGACCTGGGTAAAGACACTTTGAATAATATTTAACCAATGTTAAATATTATTCTGAGTAGTTTGGTAGATAAAGCTAACCAAGCTATGTCATTAATCATTACATAATTTTTATTATATGTTTTCATTGTAGCTTATAATCACCTTTATGCTCTTCATGGGATTGCTTATTCTGAATTCCAAGAGGTCAGTTAGTATAAGATACTATTTAAAAGATGTCTCATTCCAGTTTGAACAAGTATGGCAGTAAAATTGGTGGTTAGAGATGAAGGAAAAAGCTTTCTGATATGTTCACTAAAAGTAGAATATTACCCATAATTAAATCAAAAGTAGGTTTTGTGGCTCCTGGGTTAAGCAGTGTATTTTCATGCATTTGTCTGCTTCTGGACTAAAGAGTCTGCAAATCCTGCCCCAGTCCTTTAGTTCAGGTTGGCAGCAGTCCACGTTGACAATGTCAGTCTATTCTGTATCTGTGGTACAGTCCTTGACCATGGTTCTTTTGATGTTTCTTCCAGAAGACCAATTCCTCTCAGGCAAGAGGGGACCCTAAAGAGGAGTTAATAGCTAGATTAATTCTAGCTATTTTGTTACATGCCCTTAGCTGTAAGCTTGTCTCCACAGATTGTGGCTGAAGATAGGGGCATAGCTTTTAAGATTTAATAACATTTTATTGTTGCACATGGAGCTTTTCCCTTAAATTGAGAGACAAGAGAGATAGATCATTAAGATAAGAAAGGGTATTGACAAAAAAGCCTTTGTAAAAGATTATCATCTTTTGTGGTGAAAACTCTTTTTTTCTCTCTTTTACTCCCTTTTAAAGATTTATTTACTTATTTCAGAGTAAGAGAGAAGGAGTGGGAGGGGCAGAGGGAGAAGGAGAGAGAACCTCAAGAAGACTCCACGCTGGGTGTGGAGCCCAATACAGGGCTTGATTCCACGACCATGAGATCATGACCTGAACTATAACCAAGAGTTGGATGTTTCACTGACTGAGCCATGCAGACACCCCTTTTGTACTCCCTTTAAAATGTTCACCCATACAGGGGTGCCTGGGTGGCTCAGTCAGTTAAGTGTCCACCTTCAGCTCATGTCATGATCCCAGGGTCCCCGGATGGAGCCCTGCAATGGGTTCCCTGCTCAGTGGGGACCTGCTTCTCCCTCCCCCCCTGCTGCTCTGCCTACTTGTGCTCTCTCTCTCTCTCTCTCTCTGTCAAATAAGTAAATAAAATCTTTTAAAAAAATAATTATAAAGTAAAGTAAAATGTTCACCCATACAAAAAGAATTACAACCTTAAGTTTTACAACTTCAGCCAAGGGTAAAAAAGCTTTAGGTTTTACAACTTCAGCCAAGGGTAAAAAAGAAATATGAAACTCGAAAACACCAATCCAACAGCTCCAACACACACATACACATGCATGCACACACACAATCTTTGCACTCTTAGTGGTAAGCAAACACATCAAAGAGCACAGAGAATGCAAAGAGATGACAGAATTACAGCTGTCCAACTAGACGATCAAAAGCTATTATCAATCAGAATCTGTTGTCTGCTACCTGACAGATTACCAGACAGCAGCCATTCCTAAGAAACCACCAAAACAAGACCCCTGTAATTTTAGTATGTGGTTCAGCAAATGGAATCTCATATCCTTACCATCCCCATTCCACCAACAAACTATAAGAACTAGAAACTTCTTATTTTCAGAATGGTTTTGGCAAGCAAAATGGAGTCTTTTACATGAACTAGCTCAATTCTCCCTACAACTACAAAGGCAAAACACTTCGACTATTAGCATTTTGCTCAAGAACCTAAATAGAGTTGCTTACAAGCATCAGCTCAGTTTCCCATTAAACTATAAAATCTAGATTTCTTTTCTTTTTTAAGATTTTGTTTATTTGACAGAGAAAGAAACAGCAAGAGAAGGAACACAAGCAGGGGAAGTGGGAGAGGGAGAAGCAGGCTCCCTGATGCGGGCCTTGACTCCAGGACCCTGGGTTTATGACCTGAGCCAAAGGCAGACACCTAACGACTGATTCACCCAGGTGCCCACAAAATCTAGATTCCTATGCTTCTGCTGTGTTCTGTAGCATGCTGAATAACCGCCTACATCCACCATCTCAATGTCCCCCTGTCTTCAGGTATTGGACACTTGTACATCCAGATGGTTTTGTGCTGATCTGAGACTCTGCTACGCACCATCTCAGTGCCTCAGTGCCTCAGTGCCTCAGTGAATTCTAATGTCTAGATATTTGCACATCCCAGATGTTGTTCAGCATGGTGAAGGAATACCTTACAGCACCATCTCAGGTTTCCAAAAGCTGCAAGGGTTGGACACTGGTCCTTCCAGTTTGTCATTTACCCCTCCAAATGCAGGCACTTATATACTCCAGTACTTGTACTTCCTGTATGTTGTTGACTGTGATTTGAGCCTTTTAAACACACAATCCTATTTGCCCTCCCCACCGCCACCACACACATGCAAACACATGCAGATGCATGAACTGGACAATTTCCAATCTGTTCAGTATGTGGAATGAGGTCTTAAATGCCCCATTATCATACCCCCCAAAATTTAAGAACTGGGCACTTGGCTTTCTTTTTTTTTTTTTAAGATTTTATTTATTCATTTGACACAGAGAGAGAGATTACAAGTAGGCAGAGGCAGGCAGAGAGAGAGGAGAGAAGAGAAAGCAGGCTCCCCGCCGAGCAGAGAGCCCGATGTGGGCCTCGATCCCAGGACCCTGGGATCATGACCTGAGCCAAAGGCAGAGGCTTTAACCCACTGAGCCACCCAGGCGCCCAGCACTTGGCTTTCTACGATGTATTTCAGCCTGCTGGCTGAATGAAGTGTTATTCCAGAATTCTCTCAGACCCATAACAAGTTGCAAATGCCAGACAAGAGTACTTCCACTTTTTTTCCACCACGGTGAAAACATACACCATCTCATTTTTATAATAAATTGGAACACTTGAATACTTGCACTTCGGCTCTTTCCAGGACACCCAGTGGATCCTCTGACATGCTCAACATCACTTCCCCAACAAACTACAAAAGCTCAACAGTTGCTTTTACACAATTGTTTAATACATTGAGGGGCATCTTTAAACAGTACTATCCCTTTTCTGAGCTAGACAATTTTACTTTCAGTAAGTTTTTCAGTCTAGTGAATGGATTTTCTCACAAAAGAGATCCCAACACCATGAAAGGAAATGCCTTTATTTCATTCTGATAATCACTCCGCTGACTAAACTTTTACTTGTACCATTTCATTTTGCAACGACTACAAAAGCCATTATACCATGAGGGCCTGGAATTAGCTTGAGCTATTTTGCTTAAGTTCCTGCATGGCCCTGATTCCTGGTCAGGGCATGAAGCATACTGATTAATAATGTTGCTTTGTAGTCGTGGGTTTGTAGAGGTTCCAGGAGATTTGTACCAGCTTGTCAGCCTTGTTTATTGAAAACAGTGAGGCAAATGATTTGCACCTGGTCTTGGTGAGGCCCCCCCAGAGGACTCTGCCACTGAGGCTGGTTATGCCTCAGAAATATATCTAGATGACCAGCAAAAATATAAAAATTCCCAGCTGAGCCTCTATTTTTGGGCTCCTTGTTTCCAAGGTGTTCCAGGTGGTTTCTGATCCAAAAGAGAAAGTACATCTGGCCACATGCCTTTCAGAAAGGAAGACAAAGGATCTTATACCTGGCCTCTCTGAACCCCTTCCCATGAAATAACTTTTAACTGTGATGCATATCCTTACTTTATCATTGTTTCTATCCATATTCTCTTTTTGTAACATACTGTAGGATTTGGATCTGGTGAGTCTCCTTTAGCAATGGATTTCTGTGTAACTGCCACTTAGCAGTTCTACAAGTGCAGTGGCATACTTGTGTCAGATTCAGTATTCCTAGCGGATTACCTCCCTACAACATAGGTCTCCAAAAGCTATACACTTGTACACCCACTATGTTGTTCAGCTCACAGAATAGAGACCATTCCACGCACCATTTTTGTTGCCCAAGAAATGACAAGATGCTGTGCTTTCTTTTTTCTTTTTTAAGGTTTTATTTATGTACTTGACAGAGAGAGAGCACAAGCAGGAGGAACAGCAGACAGAGAGAGAGAAGCAGGCTTTCCACTGAGCAGGGAGTCCAATGCAGGACTCAATCCCACAACTCCAGGATTATGACCTGAGCCAAAGGCAGGCGCTTAGCTGACTGAACCACCGAGGTGCCCCGATGCTGTGCTTTCCTTAAGATTTGGGGCACTGGGATGCCTGGGTGGCTCAGTCAGTTAAGCATCCAACTCTTGCTTTCAACTCAGGTCATGATCTCATGGTCATGAGATCAAGCCCTGTGTTGGGTGTGGCACTCAGCATGGAGTCTACTTGAGATTCTTTGTCTCCCTCTGCCCCTCCCCCCACTGCCACTGTGCATGCAATCTCTCTCTCTCCCAAAAAAAAAAAAGATGTGGGGCATTCTGAGTTGACTCTCTTATTGGCACCACCCAGTTCCCCAGCAAATTTTGAGAGCTTAGCACATACATATACAACATATTGCTCAGCACACTGAAGAGAGGACAAGAAGTCAAGGAGCTTGAAATATATAGTGTTGGAATGTCATTATATCTACTGAAACCACCAAGAATTACTATAAGGATACTGTGAAGGAGTGACTGTGGTGCAAGTACTGAAATCTTCAAGGAATGAGAGAGAGAGAGTCCCACAGGTTTGTAGATAACTGAAGCAAGCAGGGCTGGTAACATAACAGACCAAAGCCACAAACTTTAGAGGGGAGGGACAGGGAATGGTCTTAAGACAAGAAGGAGAACCCCACCTCAGGGCTCAGGGACAGGAGGGAATATGAGTGTGGGAGCCATGCTTCTGCTAAGGAAATCCAGGAAGCTGTGACTGGAAGACCATGAATGGCTACTGAGTGAGTGAGTCCAGGCTATGACTAGCATGAGGGTTCATGGGATTGGTTCCCTGAGGGAGGTGCTGTGCATATGTCCTCGGTGTTAATATTATACTTGGAATTGAGCACATGCTCAGTCGATGTCTGTGGAATGGAATGGTGAATTAATGAATGGCTCTCTGGCACTGAAAGAGGGATGAAGCCATTTCTTAGCACACCCTCATTCAGAGTATCCTGAGACCAAGCCAGGTGTGCAAATACTATATCGGGTGATCTGCACTATGTGAAAGTGGACAGGAGGAGACCAGCTCTGAATTAGGGGTCCATGTGATAGACTGGAAGTAGGAGGGGGAAGTAAATTACAAACCACATCTGGGGACAAGGCTGAAAGGGTAAGTCTGGGATGGCAGGAGGACAAAGAGAAATAGGGTGTCGGTTTCCAATGGGATGGTTGAGAATTGAGTCCTTACATATTTCATGTGTTGTCATGGGGAGTTCAATTGGAAGTCTTAAATCTTGTCATTGTTATGTTGAATGCAGTCAATTCAGATTGCCATCACACTGCCCCTTGATTTGGGGCACAGCCATTCTACATTTGAACATTTGGGGATAGTCTTCCCTAGCCCCTGGATGAATGCTAATACAGACCCTTGAAGTTCCTTCTTTTTCTTAGGTAATTAAGAGTATGGGCTTCTCCTTGTTATACACAGAGTCTTAGTAAATGCAAGACATATAGTGGGCATTTAAGTATGAGTTCCATGGTGGTATTGCCCTGCTGAAGTTGTACACATGTAGCGTTTGGGACCAGAGGTCCTTATAAGCATGGAAATAATGGTTAAGTATGGGGGTCCTTTTTTGTTGTTGTTGTTCACATTTCCCTCCACATATTTGATTATTTGAATAATTAAGACATAAAATTACAATGTCATGGATTTTCCAAGATGGCAGAGGAGTAGGAGACCTTAGTTTTGTCCAGTTCCAGGAATTCAACTAGATACCTATCAAATCATTCTGAACACCTGTGAACTCAAACGGAGATCTAAGTAAAGAATTGCTGCAATCTACAAATAGAAAAGTGACCATATTCTGCAAGAGTGACAAGGATGAGGTGACAAAACTCACCTCAAAAAGGAGAACAATAGGCAATAATGACTGCCAGGGACCTAATGAGTGTGGGTATAAGTAAGATGTTGGAATTAGAGTTCAGAATAACAATTATAAAGATACTAGCTGGGCTTGGAAAAAGCATAGAAAACACTAGAGAATCCCTTTCTGGAGAAATGAAGGAACTAAAATCTAATCAAGTCAAAATTTAAAAAGGCTATTAATGAGATGCAATAAAAAATGGAGGCTCTAACTGCTAAGATAAATGAGGCAGAGGAGAGAATTGGTGATATAGAAGAGAAAATGATGAAGAATAAAAAAGTTGAGAAAAAGAGAGATGGACAACTACTGGATCATGAGGGGAGAATTCGAGAGATAAGTGATACCATAAAATGAAACAATATTAAAATAATTGGGATCCCAGAAGAAGAGGAAAAGGTGGAGAGGGACAGAAGGTATATTGGAACAAATTATAGCTGAGAACTTCCCTAATCTAGGGAAGGGAACAGGCATTCAAGTCCAGGAGGCACAGAAAGCCCCCCTCAAAATCAAGAAAAATAGGTTAACACCTTGACATACAATAGTGAAGCTTCCAAATCTCAGAGACAAAAAGCAAATTCTGAAAGCAGCTCAGGACAAGAGGTCCATAACCTACAAGAGTAGATACATTAGACTGGCAGAAGACCTATCCAGAGAGTTCTGGCAGGCCAGAAAGGACTGGCATGTTATACTCAGGGTGCTAAATGAGGAAAATATACAGCCAAGAATATGTTCTCCAGCAAGGCTGTCATTCAAAATAGGAGAGATAAAAAGAATAAACAGAAACTAAAAGAATTGTGATCACTAAACTGGCCCTGCAAGAAATATTAAAGGGATTCTTTAAGTGAAGAGAGAGCCCAAAAGTAACATATTCCAGAAAGGAACGGAGACAATATACAGAAACTGTGACTTTACAGGTAATACAATGGAACTAAATTCATATCTTTCAACAGTTACTGTGAACGTAAGTGGGCTTAAAGTCCCAACCAAAAGACATAGGGTATCAGATTGGATTAAAATAAGCAAACAAAAAAACAAGACCCATCAATATTCTGTCTGGAAGAGACTCGTTTGAGACCCAACGACACCTCCAGATTGAATATAAGGGGGTGGAAAACCATTTATCATGCCAATGGACATCAAAAGAAAGCTAGGGTAGCAACCCTTATATCAGACAAATTAGATTTTAAACCAGAGACTCTAATAAAGGGTGAGGAAGGACACTGTATCATAAGTAAAGTGTCTATCCAACAAGAAAATCTAATAATTGTAAATATTTATGCCTCTAACTTGGGAGCAGCCAATTATATAAACGAATAACATTAAAGAAACACATTGAAAATAATACAATAATAGTAGGGGACTTCAATATCCCACTCACTGTAATGGATAGATCATCTAAACAGAAGATCAAAAAGGAAACAAGCGCTTTGAATGACACACTGGACCAGGTGGACTTCACAGATATATTCAGAGCATTTCAACCTAAAGAATACACATTCTTTTCAGGTGCACAATGGAACATTCTCCAGAATAGATCACACACTGGGTCACAAATCAGTTCTCAACTAGTACCAAAAGATTGGGATCATTCCCTGCACATTTTCAGACCACAATGCTTTGAAACTTGAACTCACTCACAAGAAGAAATTTGGAGGGGCGCCTGGGTGGCTCAGTGGGTTAAAGCCTCTGCCTTCGGCTCAGGTCATGATCTCAGGGTCCTAGGATCAAGCCCCGCAATGGGCTCCCAGCTTCCTCCTCTCTCTCTGCCTGCCTCTCTGCCTACTTGTGATCTCTCTCTCTCTCTGTGTCAAATAAATAAATAAATAAATAAATAATCTTAAAAAAAAAAAGAAATTTGGAAAGAACTCAAACACGTGGAGGTTAAAGTACATCCTACTAAAGAATGAATGGATCAGCCAGGAAATTAAAGAAGAATTAGAAGAATTCATGGAAACAAATGAAAATGAAAATACAACTGTTCAAAACTTTGGGATGCAGCAAAGGCAGTCTTAAGAGGGAAGGAGATAGCAATATAAGCCTTTCTGCAATAGAAAACCTGAACAGACTCAAAACCATCAAGGAAACTGTAATAGTAATCAAAAATCTCCCAACAAACAATAGTCCAGGGCCAGATGGCTTCCCAGGGGAATTCTACCAAACATTACATTCTACCAAACAGAAGAATGAATACGTATTCTTCTGAAGCTGTTTCAAAAAAATAGAAATGGACAGAAATTTTCCAAACTCTTCCTCTGAGGCCAGCATTATTTTGATCCCAAAACTAGACAAAGATCCCCCAAAAAAGAGAATTACAGACCAATATCCCTGATAAACATGGATCCAAAAATTCTCACCAAGATACTACCCAGTGGAACCCAACAATACATTAAAAGGATTATTCACCATCCACCAAGTGGGATTTATTCCTGGGCTGCAAGGGTAGTTCAATATCCACAAATCAATCAATGTGATACCCTACATTAATAAAAGAAAGGACAAGAACTATATCATCCTGTCAAGAGATGCAGAAAAAGCATTTGACAAAGTACAGTATCCTTTCTTAATTAAATCTCTTCACCATGTAGGGATAGAAGGAACATACCTCAATATCATAAAGGCCAAATATGAAAAGCCTGCATCTTCTCAATGGGGAAAAACTGAGAGCTTTTCCACTAAATTTAGGAACACTGCAGTGATGTCCACTATCACCACTGTTGTTCAACACAGTATTACAAGTCTTAGCCTCAGCAGTCAGACCACAAAAAGAAATGAAAGGCATCCAAATCAGCAAACAAGAAGTTAGACCCTCACTCTTCACAGATGACATGATACTTTATGTGGAAAACCCAAAAGGGCCCAACCCAAAATTGCTAGAATTCATACAGGAATTCAGCAGTGTCCCAGGATATAAAATCAATGCACAGAAATCAGTTTCATTTCTATATACTAACAAGGAGACAGAAGAAAGAGAAATCAAGGAGTCGATCCCATTTTACAATTGCACCAAAACCGATAAGATACCTAGGAATAAACCTAACCAAAGAGTCAAGGGATCTGTACTCAGAAAACTATAGAATACTTATGAAAGAAATTGAGGCAGACACAGAAATGGAAAAAAGTTCCATGCTCATAGATTGGAAGAACAACTATTGTTAAAATATCTATGTTACCTAGAGCAACCTACGTATTCATTCCAATCCCTATCAAAATACCAACAGTTTTTTTCACAGAGCTGGAACAAACAATCCTAAAATTTGTGTGGAACCAGAAAAGACCCTGAATAGCCAAAGGAATGTTGAAAAATAAAAGCAAGACTGGTGGCATCACAATCGCTGACTTCAAGCTCCATTACAATGCTGTAATCATCAAAACAGAATGGTAATGGCACAAAAACAGAGACATAGATCAATGGAACAGAATAGAGAACTCAGAAAGGACCCTCTACTCTATGGTCAACTAATCTTCGCAAAGCAGGAAAGGCTATCCAATGGAAAAAAGACAGTCTCTTCAACAAATGGTGTTAGGAAAATTGGTCAGCCACATGCAGAAGAATGAAATTGAGCCATTTTCTTATACCATACACAAAAATAGACTCAAACTGGATGAAAGATCTAAAGTTAGGAATCTACCAAAATCCTAGAGGAGAACACAGGCAGCAACCTCTGTGACCTTGGCCACAGCAACTTCTTGCTAGACATGTCTCCAAAGGCAAGGGAAACAAAGGCAAAAATGAACTATTGGGACTACATCAAGGTAAAAAGCTTTTATCCAGTAAAGGAGACAGTCAACAAAACCAACAGACAACCAACAGACAACCAACATAATGGAAGAAGATATTTGCAAAAATCTTATCAGATAAAGGGTTAGTATCCAAAATCTATAAAGAACTTATCAAACTCAACACCCAAAGAACAAATAACCCAATCAAGAAATGGGCATAGACATGAACAGACATTTCTCCAAAGAAGACATCCAAATGGCCAACGGACCTATGACAACGTGCTCAACATCACTCGGCATCAGGGAAATGCAAATTAAAACCACAATGAGTTACCACCTTACACTGGTCAGAATGGCTAAAATGAACAAGTCAGGAAACAACAAGTGTTGGCGAGGATGTGGAGAAAGGGAACCTTCTTACACTGCTGGTGGGAATGCAAGGTGGTGCAGCCACTCTGGAAAACAGTATGGAGGTTCCTCAAAAAGTTGAAAATAGAGCTACCCTATGACCCAGCAATTGGACTACTTGGTGTTTATCCAAAGGATATAAATATATTCATTATTTTTTTGGAGGTTTTGTTTATTTTTTATTTTTAAACTACTAAGACCTAAGTTTACAAAGCATACATATTCTAGAATATTTTTCTACAAACATATTAATTTGAAGGGGCACCTGCACCCTAATGTTTAATCAGTGATGTCCATAATACCAAACTATGGAAAAAGCCCAGATGTCCATTGACAAATGAATGGATAAATAAGAAGTGGTATACATAAATGGAATGCTACTCAGCCATCAAAAGGAATAAAATCTTGCCATTTGCAATGGCATGGATGAAATTAGAGGGTATTAGGCTAAGTGAAATAAGTCAATCATGGGGCATCTGGGTGGCTCGATGGGTTAAAGCATCTGCCTTCAGCTCTGGTCATGATCTCAGGGTCCTGGGATCGAGCCCCGCATCGGGCTCTCTGCTCGGCAGAGAACCTGTTTCCTCCTCTCTCTCTGCCAGCCTCTCTGCCTACTTGTGATCTCTCTCTCTCTCTGTGTCAATAAATAAATAAATAAAATATTTAAAAAAAAAGAAATAAGTCAATCAGGGAAAGACAATTATATGATCTCACTCATATGTGGAATTTAAGAAACAAAACAGGATCATAGGGGAGGAGAGGAAAAAATAAAACAAGATGAAATCAGGGAGGGAGGGCGCCTGGGTGGCTCAGTGGGTTAATGCCTCTGCCTTCAGCTCAGGTCATGATCTCAGGGTCCTGGGATCGAGGCCCGCATCGGGCTCCCTGCTCGGCGGGGAGCCTGCTTCCTCCTCTCTCTCTGCCTGCCTCTCAGCCTACTTGTGATCTCTCTCTCTCTCTCTCTCTCTGTCAAATAAATTAAAAAAAAATCTTTAAAAAGAAATCAAGGAGGGAGACAAAAAGAGACTCTCTCTATCTCTTTTTAAGATTTTATTTATTTATTTGACAGAGAGGGCATAAGCAGGGGGAGTGACAGGCAGAGGGAGAGGGAGAAGCAGAGCCACGTGGGGCTCAATCCCAGGACTCTGGGATCATGACCTGAGCCAAAGGAAAATGCTTAACTGACTGAGCCCCCAGGCAACCCCATAAAAGACTCTTAAACACAGGAAACAAACTGAGGGTTACTGGAGGGGAGCAGAGTGGGGGATGGGGTAACTGGGTGATGGACATTAAGGATGGCATGTGATGTAATGAGCCCTGGGTGTTATATAAGACTGATGGATCACTGATCTCTACCTCTGAAACTAGTAATACACTATAGGTTAATTAATTGAATTTAAATTAAATTAAAAAACCCCAAAGATGTAAAAAATAAATTCCAGTATCATTTAGATGAATAGCATGTGTGAAATTAATACAGTAGAGCTGATATCCCACATTTTAGCTATGTTTTCCTATTTGTGGAAGTTATAAAACATAGTTGCAAATTCTTTGACACTTCCACCATCAAGAGGTGAGAATGGGTCTGTGGCTCTTCCCTGTGACAGTTGGGTTGTAACTGCTTCCACCAAGTGGAAGTAGAGCTAGGTGAAGTAGAGGTAGGTGACCTCTGAGACTATAGGTCTTAAAAGGCCCTACAGCTTCTACCTTGTTCACCAGAACAAATGCCTCCTCTTGGTGGCCCAAACCACCATGCAAGACTTCCAACTACACTGAGGCCACCATGGAGACGCCTCATTAAGTACTCTTGTCTGCAGCCCTCTTCTTCAGGTCATCCCAGTGCAAGTCCCAGCACAAGCCTTTGGATCAGAGGTTGGCCAGGTTTTTCTTAAAGGGCCAGATCACAAGGCCATACGATCCCTGTCACAACTCCTCAATTCTGCTGTCATAGTACAAAAGCAGCACAAATGGTTGTATTCCAATAAGTCTTATTTGCAAAAACAGGGGATAGGTTGGCAGGGTGTAGTTTGCTGACCGCTGTTCTAGATGATTCTAGTCCCCAGCCATTTGAGGCTAAGATCCCAGCAGAGATGGGAGAGCAAAGATAAACTATCATCCCTGCACTCTGTCCAAATCTCTGACCTACAGAATCCATGACTCTAATATAATGGCTGTTGTTTTATCCCCACTATGTTTGGGGTGATATGTCACATAGAAATAGATATTGGAATGTTATATGCAAGATAGGCCTCACCAAGAAAGAGAGGTTTGAGCAAACTTGAAGTAGAGTTAACCAAGAGGGTGTCAGTCTGAGGGAAGAGCATTCCCAGCAAACAGTCGTTGTACTACCTAGCGGTGGCAGAGTATCCACTGTATATGAACCGCAGCCAGAAAGTTCTAGAAAGACCCTGCTGAGATGCCCTGGTGACCCTGTACATCTCCACATAGGCATGTAGGCAGGGCTTGACTGTAGTCTTACCCAGGTCTTGACAGATTGCTGTATGATTCCTCCTGGAATAAGAGGAGATAAGCCTGGTGAGCTGCTCTTGGAAGGCAGTTTCCTATCCCTGTCTTGCAGAAGACTGCAGCAAGCCTGTTTTTCTTCCTTCTCCATAGTTCTTTCTCAGGACTTTCTATCTCCTTTCCTCCATGCCTCCCCCTCCCCTGAAGGATACAACTGCGGGCTCTATTGGAAGTCCATACAACTGCTTGGCAATAGTTTAGAGTTGACTGCTCCAGGGCAACCCACCGCTCAAGTGTGTACATCTGGTCCCTCTGTTTTGGTGTCCTCCTACGGGGCTGGGGACACGAGGCGCTGACACCATGTTGATTTTGCTTTTGCTGTCAGTATAATCACTTGCCTAAATCCATTTGGATTTGTTGTCTCTTTACAGCCAATCTACCCAAAGAGGCCCGCCAGCCTAAGGTTCAGGAACTGTTTGACAGCAAACCAGCATCAATGGAATTGGAGCAAGGAGGTGAGGTCAGAGAGGATAGGGGACCAGGTTCCATAGAACTTTGTACGCCTTTTGCCTTTATGCAGCAAGAAAGCAGGAAACACTGCATTTGAGATTTATGAGCAGAGAAATGACAATGATCTGGCTCACGTTGTCAGAAAGGATCACATTAAAATAATCTTGGGGCACCCGGGTGGCTCAGTCAGTTAAGCCTCCCACTCTTGGTTTCAGCTCAGGTCACGATCTCAGCAGGGCCGTGGGATGGAGCCATAAGGCTCTGTGCTCAGCACCCAGTCTGCTTAAGATTCTCTCTTCCCTCTCCTGCTGCCCCTTGCCCTCTCTCAAAAAAATAAATCTTTAAAAATAAGATAATCCTAAAAATGATTCCTTTAAGAAAATATGTAAGTGTAAGCTCCTGTCGCAATTAGTAAAAGTGGCTTAGATCTCTTTTATAATGAACTTTCTCTGCTGCTGCCCTCTTGGCCCCTCCACACTTTATAGCTTCCAGCTGCTTTTCCACACTCCTGCTGTGCACGTTTTCCCTGATGTTCATCTCCCTCCCCGAACCTCATCTCTCTCTGACTCCGCACGGGGGCGCACTAAAGGGTTCATCCCGGAGACAGTGCGCTCCTCGACGCCAGGGCCGGGTCTCACACCTTTGGCCAGGTACCCAGGGGACGCTCCGTGGGAAGCGGTGCCACGGTGGCCTTCGCCTCTGGGGACGTTGCCGCCAGGGTTTTCTGTGTCTTGCATGTCTGGATTGCGGGATCGCCGCGGCACCAAGGTGCTGAACCCTCCTCTGGGGTCTGGCTACGGCCTTGGGAGCCTTCCACTCCCCTCCAACATTTCCCCCTCTTGCTCTCTCTCTCCCACACACACGTGTTGGACTCCGGGCCCGCCAAGAGGCCAAGGCTCTTTCTCCTCCGCCCCTCCGGCCGCCCCTCCCCTCTTTTTCAGTCCCCTCCCTTTCTCTCCACTCCCGCCCCCCATCCCCGGCCGCCCAGGCTCGGCCCATGGCCCGCCCCTCCCCGCCCCTGCTGTCCAGCCGGCTCCCCTTCCTTCCCC